>MKEJ01057977.1:0-14647 GCA_001753735.1 Embelia ribes
CTATTTGGGGAGAGATGAGATTTTGGAGATGTGTTTTGTACACTTATAGTCTGACACTTGTATTCTTGACTCTTCTTAGACTAAGATACAATCCTATTTGTTTCTTTAATTTTCAAGCTTAAAATATAGGGCGAAAAAAGGCACATTTTCGATATTCATATATTAGAGCATTCGCTGCAATGTTTCTAAAAAGAACCCCTTTAATTTCTCAAATGAGAAATTAGGGGGACCACCAGTCTTTCTAAATGCAAAAAATTTCTAGATTCCTGATAAAGTTACTATTCACAATTTCTTCATAAAAAAATAATTTTTTTCTCACCAAAATAAAATGATTACATTATAATGTTGGAAAATTATTTTTTTTAGAATTTTATTATTTTTATATATTAATTTTTTGATAGTATACAAATGACTTTTTAGAAAGTCTTATGTGGCTCATTTCTATTTTTGGAAGAGAAATGGGTTTCTAGATAGTTAAATTCAGAAAATTAAAGAGAGTCTGGTGTGAATTCTTAGGATTAAGAAGTTGGTTGATAGCTTCTGGATTCTGCTTAGATTTTAACCACAGGCATAATGCCACCTGAGTTGGAAGCAGTAGAATTCCGAACGGCCTATTTCTTTCGTAGCCCTTGAGGTTCAGGATGTTATAGTGGGTACTAAAAAAATGAGATTTAATGATTGCATATATATGATCTTCGATATTTGCAACCACAGGAATTTTTTTTGTTTCATGGGAATGTTCAACTGCACGGAGGGTGACACCCGCTACATCCTATTGCAAAATAGGGTTTGGGCACACTGGGCTAACCCTTTAGGGTTTGATCGTTGAGGGCAGTTGAATTTGCCTAGGTACATTAGTTGTGCATCCTTCGGTTTACCATTTCATTCATCTTTTACTGTATCTAGTTCCAACTTAGAGTCGTGTTATAAATGTCATTATCTTCTTCCAGTTGATTTCTTAACTTTCTCTTCCACCATCAGAATATTGACAGCTAAGGCAATTGAGGCCAATGATGGGAAGCCCCTACCATTGTATCAAAAGGCTTTATGTGGGTTGACTGCTGGAGCTATTGGAGCATCTGTTGGCAGTCCGGCTGATCTGGCGCTTATTCGTATGCAAGCAGATGCTACTTTACCTCTTGCACAGCGCAGAAACTACACCAACGCATTCCAGGCCCTCTACCGTATTGTTGCAGATGAGGGCGTTTTGGCTCTCTGGAAAGGTGCAGGGCCCACTGTAGTGAGAGCAATGGCGCTCAATATGGGAATGCTTGCGTCATATGACCAAAGTGTGGAGTTCTGCAGGGACTCTCTTGGTTTTGGTGAGGCAACTACTGTAGTAGGTAAGATTCTTTCTCGAAAATACTGAACTCCCATGAGATCCCTACACAATTTGCTTTCTTTAGTTGTTAATTTGTCTGCAAATTATAGCAAAAGCTTAATGCACTGTTGCATTCTATATTACCAATAAATTATTTCTTTTTAATAAAAAACAAAAAACTCAAAAATGTTTAAGAATAACTAGTTAAGAATATGATTTGGAGACACAATATTCATCCACATAATTAGTGCCTTCACAAAAATGGATTTATGCACACAAAGTCAATATGAGAAATATACTTATTCAATTAGTGTATAATTGGACTACCTGAAGAATAATGGATTCTTAATTAACACATAAGCAAATTCTAAAAAAAAAAAGAACTTACCAACAAATTATTTATGAAAAATAAAAAAATTATCATGCATCACATGCGTTTCAAACTGGTATAAACAAAACCAAAGCTAAGTGTAACTCTAACATGTGCAAAAAGTAAGAAAAACAAAGGAGCAGCTCTGGCTATCACTTTGGCATCCTTTCAAAAGGGTGTAATTGCAACTTTTCCACAATTCGCAGGTCTAAGTGTTCAAAAATTAAACATGAGAGAGTTTCATCGCAATTTCGCGGAAACTCGATTGTGTGTTGTCTCTCTCTTTCCCCTGGTTTCATGGGATTGGCGACGGTGATGGTTAACTTCGTTTGGTCGCCGCGAAAATTAAAGGCTGAATTACAGGTCAAGTTTACCTAAGCCCCTAATTCAATCGTGGTCCATGCTTATATATATGTATATACATATATATTTCATTGCTATTTTTTGTGTCCATCTTTATTTCTATTGTTTATGGCGATGCTATGTTGTTCAACAGTGCTTTTGCTTCGTCTTAGTACCGTGTTGTGAACTCTTGATGATGTATGTTGTTTCCAGTTGCACATGTATGCAGCATCTTCCAATTTTATTTGTTAAGAGAAAAGAAGTTGTCCAGGTGCTTAAAAGGAAAATGATTCACGTACTGGCTATCATGTACTCAAACTGTACAAACACTCGGCGGCATAGCCAAGAATAAAAATGAGGGGCTGGACATAATAAAAAATTATAGAGGAGGGCTAAAACCGTATATAATTTGTTTTTTACTGAAATATGTAGGATATTTGTTCGTTTTTCAAAATTACGAGGAAGCTGTAGCCCCCAATATCTCTACATAGCTCAGTCCCTCCAAACACACGTGTGGTTAGATGTGTTTGATCCTGTTTTTCAAAAAAAGATCAACGCACATAATGTAAGTACAAATTTGTCTGTTCTTTGCGCAAATCATTACTCGTGGTTAAATCTAGTCCATACAATTGAATCAAAAAGTGGCCTGATAATGATGGAACATTTGAATTTTGTTCATTGGATGATTAATAGTTCCATATTGTAGTAGTTATGGACTAATTCTAGGAGAGAAAAGTGCTTCATACCGTAAAACATAGAATATTTATCCCGAATAAGGGCTGCCCATACTTGTGGTCTACTCTTTTGTATTTTTTTGTGTATTTTCTTTTGTTTGAAATCTATTTACATTAGAAGTTGAAGAGATACCACGTAGACATACATACGTTTGGGTTAGGTTCGCTGGTATATGTGTTATGACAAACAATTAAGCATTTCTTTTTATACCTAACATGGGACTTGCTTCCTCTTCTGTTGCTTTATTGGCTTATTAACTTACTTCCATTAGGTACTTTCTTTTCACCTTTTGGTGTGGTTCGATTATGTTCATGTAGCTTTTATAGGCAATAAGTGATTGTGGTATGCAATTGTTAAGCGGTCATTCTTTTCACCTTTTGGTGTGGTTCGATTATGTTCATGTAGCTTTTATAGGCAATAAGTGATTGTGGTATGCAATTCTTAGTCCGAGCGGTCATTTTCATATATATATATGTATATATATATATATGCCCAATGCATAAAGCTCGATGTTGTATCAAAACTGTGTATACTCAAGCAAATTAAGGAAGTATCATGCCAACTTGTGTAAGCACGAGTGATGGGACCAATAGAGGTGTAGAATAGACTGGTTGGAGAAACAATGGAAATGGTGGTATGATATAAATGCATCAAGATACACCTCTTTGGATCGTCATTCCTAAGGGGTCACTTTTACGATGCGAAAGCATATTGCAAAGTAGATATTGCTTCTCATCTAAGTGTGATAGGTAGCATCAATATTCTGTTGCAACAAATAGTTAACAACTTGATATGCATATTTCACATATATACATATATATAAGCATGGACTACGACTGAATTAGGGGCGTAGGAAATTTTGACCTGTAATTCAGGCTTTAATTTTCACGGTGACCAAACGAACTTAGCCGTTGCCGTCGCCAATCTCATGAAACCAGGGGAAAGAGAGAGACAACACACAATCGCGTTTCAGCTAAATTGCAATGAAACTCTCTTATGTTTACTTTTTGCACACTTAGACCTGCGAATTGTGGAAAAGTTGCAATTACACCCGTTTGAAAGGAAACCAAAGTGATAGCCGGAGCTGCTCCTTTATTTTTCTTACTTTTTGCACATGTTAGAGTTGCACTTAGCTTTGGTTTTGTTTATACCAGTTTGAAACGCATGCGATGCACGATAATTTTTTTTATTTTTCATAAATAATTTGTTGGTAAGTTTTTTTTTTTTTTTAGAAATTTCTTATGTGTTAATTAAAAATCTATTATTCTTCAGGTAATCCAATTATACACTAATTGAATAAGTATATTTCTTATATTGACTTTGTGTGCATAAATCCATTTTGTGAAGGCACTAATTATGTGGATGAATATTGTGTCTCCAAATCATATTCTTAAACATTTTTGAGTTTTTTGTTTTTTATTAAAAAGAAATAATTTATTGGTAATATAGAATGCAACAGAGCATTAAGTTTTTGTTATAATTTGCAGACAAATTAACAACTAAAGAGAGCAAATTGTGTATGGATTTCATGGGAGTTCCTGCATTTTTGTTGTACTGAAATGTCTTTTGCTAGGAAAGGGGAAAAGATGAAGTCAAGTTTCATTATCCTGATGAAAGAAAGCCGATATGTTTGATTTACATGGTTAAATTTGTATCAATTCCTATTCAGGTGCCAGTACGGTCTCGGGCTTCTTCGCTGCGGCCTGCAGTCTGCCTTTTGACTATGTTAAAACCCAAATTCAGAAGATGCAGCCCGATGCTACTGGGAAATATCCCTACACTGGCTCCTTAGATTGTGCGATGAAGACCCTCAAAGCTGGTGGCCCCTTCAAATTCTACACTGGATTTCCTGTCTATTGTGTCAGGATTGCTCCCCATGTCATGGTAACTTCTCTCTCTATGCACGTATACATGCATGCACACGAGCATCTGTCTTCTAAGTTGATGTTGACAACTTTTGTGCATTTGCCAGATGACATGGATATTCCTCAATCAAATCCAGAAGGTTGAGAAATCAATTGGATTGTAGGGTTCTGGGTGGACATAGAGACCATAATTAGATTTGAAACTGCAACTGTTGGGATAAATGAATAAGTCTTTTGGATTTCATGTTGTAATTCTTGTTGGGATTGGTAATTAATCTCTCAAGGCAGAGGCATTGCTTTTAGGATTTTTTTGGCGACTGATTAGAAGGATTATTACATCCCTATTTAAGCCATTTTTGTGGGATTCGGTATAAATACATTTTTAAAAAGTGACAAATAAATCCAAATTTCATCTCTTCACAATGCCATTTTGCTATAGCTCCTATTGGTTTCTTCCTTTTCCTCCCCTAGTCGTAAAATTGCTTCGCGCATGAGTTCAGTTTTTTTTTTTTTTAATCAATTTTATAAATGTGCAGTATGGTCCTTGGTTACGCATACCCTGCATTTGAATGTTTCAAAACTGTGGAGAGGAACAAAGTTGAAATTTATGAGCTTCGATTTTGGTGTCAATATTGGTGAGATTTTTATTTTATTTTATTTTAAGTCAACTTGAATTAAATTAATTGTAGTATTTTATTGGCCTTGTTAGTACTAACTTGTTGAAGTTGTTTAGTTTAATTGGAGCCAATAACATTTTTGATAATCATTTGAATTGAATAGTATTTAGTCATTGTTGGTGACTCAGCCAACTACTCGTTCAAATAATGATAAATATAATACATAGGATTTGGTTCTGATTGGTTGGCCTACTATTTTGTGGGTTTAATATTTTTAATTCTTTTTTCATTTTGCAAAAACTTTTTAAATTAGTTATTAAGTTTGAATTATTTTTCGGAATAGTGCATATGGTTAGAATAGAATTATTTGGTTTGCACATAATGATTACTATCTCAAATCTGTGAAGGATAATTAAAAGTTTTGCAAATAGATGGAATTGCCTATCAATTTCTCGTTAGTATCTCGCACAAAATTTAAATTTGAAAAAATTTAATTAATCTAAACTTTGAATTTAAAATTAATAGTCCTGATGCTTTAGACAGGAGTTGCCCATCGGATCGTCGGAGAGTTCCCTTTTTTCAAAGTTTTATGCTATAGTCATCAAATTGAGGGCCATGTGATTAGATTTTGAAACTTTCTCAATTCTAGGGTCTGTTATTTATGATATTCCTGTTTATTCGGGTATATTACACTAGCGGTCCAATGGTTTTAATCGGGATTCTACTTGGTCCGTATAGTTTCAATTGTAGTTGTAAATGGTCCTTACGTTTTGAAACAGTGAAAAAAAGAGAAATTACATATGTTGGTCCAATCTATATAGCTTTTCATATTAAAAAAAATTCCTAAAGTGCTCAAACTAGACAACATATAGGTCATAAAAAAGACTAATTTATAGTAACTAAGTAATCACATACTGGTTACTTCGTATGGCTTCATTATTTAAAATGACTTCATTTCCACAATTAGGAATTAGGATTACTTATTCACTTGTTCAAACATAAGGACTAGTAATGTATCAATTGAAACTGAAGTGACCAAACACAAATTTAAATGCAACTATGGAATACCGTTAGTGTGTAATTATTCCTTTTTATCCGGTAGAGTTTAATTGTAGATGAATGCTAGTTACAAAAAATAAAAATATTCTCCTATCCATTGGTATAACAAGAAGAATCTAGATGATTGTACTAATGACTAAGTTAAGATTATTCTTGCCACGTCATATGAGAAGGGAATTGAATAGAAATTTTGGATAAATTTAATATTGTTTTTACGTCATCTGGGAAGAAAATTGAATAGAAATTTTGGATAAATTTAATATTATTTTTAATTGTATTATATTTCAAGTGGGCACTACCACAATGAAAGTCTTAGCTATGATTTCGAATGGGGATAAATCAGTCAATTACTATTACAAAAATTAATATATTCTTGTTCTTCTTCAAATGACCATTGTAGTTTGGTTACCTAATTGATTCCTAAGCCGATACAATTATTTTATTTGGGCCTAAAGATGACCTGTCCAGATAATTAAGCTTTGAGTTGTTCCCAATGAACTTGGATCTATATCTACATTCTTATATTAAATTTTTATTAACAATAACAATATTAACAAATAAAAAGATTTAGCTTTTATAAAAGGATATGTCATGGCACTGTTGGCGACCACCACAGTTGTACAACAACCCTCAAATTCATGCTTAACTTTGTTTCTAGTGTTATCATTTATATACTTATTAAAAGCATGGAACAGAAAAAAGTAGTAAAAGAAACAATAGTAGGAAATACAAAAAAGTAAAGCTAAAACAAACAAGACAGGCTAACAAACTTTTAGATCCATTAGTTAGTTGTCTTTTTCCTTTGTTATAATTATTTTTATTATTATTATTTTTTCAGGATTATAGTTGCAATTCTGACAGTATTGGAGAGATTTGGGGACGTATTTGTTTCATGGTAAATATAGAGCTCCCATAATTTTCAAGTAGTAATTATTTATCATTGTTTTTTGGGTGTAAAAGTTAATAAAGTAATGATTTTTAATGATGTTGAAGGTTGCCAATGTATAATGAGATGAAGCTTGCACTCTTTCTCTACTTGTGGTACCCACAAGCAAAGGTATGCTAACAATATGATGATATATGTTTCCGAGGATTAATTACATTATTTCGTCCTTGCTATTTGTATTTGATTTTAATTTAGATCCTACGAGGATTAATTTTTTCTTGGTCTATTTAATCTTTTATTTTACAAAAAGGCAAGACGATATTAAGTGGCTGGCCCATAATTTTTTGCTAGGGGGTGGGACTGTTAAAATTAAGTGGATTCAGATTTTATATATTTGCTGACATATAGTAAAGAGAGCAGTAACACATAGGGAAGAGAAATTAATATTATAATAAAAAATTACTCTCTCGCCTAAGTATCAGCAAATATATAACATTATAAGAAAATTACTATATATAAGAATGTATAAAATCTCACTCCAAATTAAAATACTAAACTCCTATTTGTGTCCTGTTATTATGAGAACCTATCAAATGAATCCATTTAATGCATGAACAGACCATCACAAATTATGATTTTTCGTTTCTCTTCCCTATCGATTTACTTTCCAATTCTATCCTTTATCTCTAATTATTTTTTTTACAATTTTTTTCTTTAATAATGTTTTAAAATTTTACTAATATGTCTTACTATTACTTTTATTTTACTCCCTTTGTTCGCATATTATTTCACTACACATTTTTTTAGAAAACTTTAAAATGTAACAATTTGATATTTTAATATTAAAAAAAGTCAAATTTATCATCATTTTATATTAAAAAATGTAAATTTGATGTTTTGTTACATTTAAATATTAAATTAGTATAATCAAAAGATTTCTAAAAAAATGTACTATGTAATAATTTGTATACGAGGTAGTATTAGATAGGTACTCCCTCCAATTTTTTAAAGTATCCTTTAATATTTTGGCATGTTAATTAAATAGATCATCACCAACATTTAACCTTAGAGAAAATAATATTATTTTACTAATATTTCCTTTATTAAAATACTAAAAATAATCATGCAGGGAGTAGTTAATAGGGTTAAGTTGAAAAAAAAAAATTTAAGGCATCATTTATTTTGTAAAAGTGATTGACAACAATCTCACAAAGACATTTAAAATGGAAATTAAGGAATGAAAGAGAGAAAGAAAGCAACGAACGATAGAGAGAATAAATTTGACAGGAAATGATGTGAAAAAGCATGACAGAGGGATTAGATAATGAAATTTTCTCTCATTGCTAAAAATCAGTTCATGTGTGACGAGCTCATGAGAAAAGCACTTAATGGGTAAATATGATTTGGCCACGTGTTACAGAAAATACAAACACAGCAAAAAACAAAATTAAAAATGAACCAAATGTGATGATATATGTTCCCAAGTTCCCATGAGTACAATTTTTTGTTGGTGTAGCTATTTTTTAATTTTACAAAAATGCAACACCATATCCGGCCGCACCATAAATTTTTTACTAGGGATTCAAATCGTTAAAATTGAATTACAAAACTCGTATTTGGTTTTCAAAATTTTAGAGTTTAGGAATTCGAAAGTCAACGAACATAAGGAAAAGAGATAAAATTAGTAATTCAAAAGAAGTCTTAACTAATTAATCGTCCACCAAAAAAAAAAAAATAAATAAATAAAAGTCTTTAATTTTGACCAAATCTAAAGGAGGTCGTTTGAAACTAGAGACTTTATTGGCGTAAAAGACAAGGCATTGGTTAGCAACTATTGTGATTTTCTTTCCTATGAATTTATGTACTCCCTAGTTTGAATTTATTTACAATGACTTGACTTTCATTATGACCAAGTCTAATAAGACCTCTAGAATGTTTACCTTAAAAGGTTGAATTTGGTTAAATTGCACTATTGGTTCCCATTCGAATAAATATTTTATTTGGTCCTCTTAGAGCATTCAAATGGGATTCTCTGAAAACCATTCTTTACCTTAGTTTTGGTAACAGGGAATGTCATTTTTTTGATATTAATGGTTACATACAATAGAAAATCTCTAAAATAGTTTTTTACATCTAAAAATTTAATATTAATTATTTAAATATATAAAGAAGATAAGAAATATAGATTTTGTAAAATATAAATAAGACCTATTTTGTCTGTAGTTTAGATACTCTGTAAGGAGAAACTATTGGGAATACTCTTAGTTCCAATTGGAACACTGAAGGTCCAAAAATTTTGTGTATAGGACGAATTCAATCCGAAAAGTTTTAAAAAAGCCATACCTTTGTCCACTTGATAGTATTTTTGTACTCTCTTTCCTAAGAGAAGAAATTCCCTCTAGAGGAGTTGTAAACTTAGATGTACACGTACTGCCATTAATTGATTTTTTTTGTCCATTCTTTTGTTACTAAATTAGTACTATTTTTTCAATTCAACATTTTCATGTAATAAAATTACGAAGTGGATAAAATGCTACAACTTTTTTTTTATTTTATTATTATTATTATTCTTTGCTGTTTCCTTTTCTTTATATAGAATTATGGAAATTTATTTGGTTGTTTAACTAGGGGACGAGGTATGTGTACCATACATTCCTGAGGCCATTGGTGGTACGACATGAACCGCATATAGACCAGAATTTTCAAGAGCTAAGGGCTAGAACTTGGGCTTTGGCTATTTACTACTGGAATAATTGGACAGACTTGGGCCAAACTGCTATTTTCCAAGTTCTTGATTACTTGACTGGTCAACGTGGGAAGATTAATAACAAGGTACCCTAATATTTATTTTCCTTTTGAGATATTTTCAATTTTAAGTATATTCTATTTACCTAGTGTGGCCTCGAGTAAGCTACTTGCAAGAAGCTCGTGCTCTGCTCAACGATTGCTCGACTTCGCTTCCACTTGTGTTGCAAACAAGTATATTTTTGTACATAACTCGACTCGTCTTGTAGTCACCCACTGTTTATGATCATCGTGGTGTCAGAATTTACAGAGTTATTAAAGTACATTAACAACCCTAGGATATTTGGACAAAAGTACGCAGTTAAAAAATTCCCAACAACTTATTTCTCTTTGGTTATTTCACTTTTTTATTTCAACGATGTTATCTATCAACCCTACTGCGACAGTTTTTCATCGAAATTTGAGTATTAATAGTTATCATTTTAGAGAAGTCGGTAACATTTTGGTATGTACTAAAATCATTTCGAACAAATACGTTTTGAGGGTTTAGTGATGCATTTTGGAACATTTGGTAGAGACGGAAAATATGAGCACTGTTATTGGGCTGATAAATTTACCTTAATACTCAGGATAATTGGTACACAGAGAGAGTTTAGATTCATGCTTATGCAGGTATTTGGGAGTTTCAAATTAGTACCAGAAATAGATACTATTAGAATCATTATTTAATCATATGAACAAAAGAAAATCCAAGAAATCTATTATTGAAAGCACATGTGAATAACTATTTCCTAAATTAGTGTTGTCTTTACTCAACATACTACTTTAAGTGCCCAAACATAGGATTGGAGCCCAACAAAGTACCACTGAACTGTGTTAACTGTGATTACTTTGGTAAAGCTAAACTCTGGATTTAGTTTTCCTATATTTTAAATGTTTACTTGTTATAAACATATCAACAACTAAATAAGTTCCTACATTTTGTTGGTCAAAATTGACTACTTACCTCAATGTCAAGATTGAGGTTAACTTGTCACGTATTCGAAATCGTAGACATCAAATATATGCATCGAAATAATCTAACAATTCAATTACATTTTTCAGAAAGAGAAAAATGGGACATCCGCGGATACAGGTCTACCGCCATTCATTCCAGCGGACGACGACAAGCAAACAACTCATCGTAAGCGACGTTCATTCTTCTCAATATCATCAGCTAACCGATCAGTAACACAGCCAACGAAACCAGATGTGGTCCAAGTTCAGCTCCAAGGACAAACGGCCAACCAGTTCATGCATGCCCATGAGGAACTTGAACGGGACTATTCAACCGATAAATCAAGCAAGGCCAAGTACAAACTACACTCAAAGGGATCTCGATAAGGGACCGATAATCAACATCAACAAGGATGTACTCTTTTTTTCCCTCTCATTTGGGTCTCAAAAAATTAAAAATAATGTTTATATCATTCACATGTCAAAAAGGGATTTCTTGATCTTAGACTTTGTTTTCAGTTTGGGTATAGAGTTTGGATATTGTTTGATTTAATATTTTTGTAAATGTTGAATTAGAAAACAAATACAGGTACGACTAAAGATATTGATAGAAAATATATTTAACGAAGTAATTGCCAATCGTAACATGCAAAATGCTTTAATTACCAATCTAGAGTTAAGACTTCAAAGTTACAACTAATCTTAGCTTTTTACAAACTTAAAACAAATTGAAGCAAATTTTGAATGATCGTGAACATTTCTGGTAAAACTACAGTTTATGCTTGCCAAGTTGATATGAGCTAGAATTTAACATGTCGATACTTCACCAAAAAAAAAAAAAAAAAATTTAAACGGAAAATTTAGAGCCTTGTGCACCCACTGGAGCTGAGGGCGTAATAAAATCTAGATAATTACGACCATAATTTTTCACAACCATCTGCTATTGGAACAGAGTTGGGTGTTGAATGTGACTTGAACCATTGTACTCCTATTATGGGAGTGTTTTCATAAGTATCAATGCAAAATGACGATAATTTTAAAACTCATCAGAAGAAAAGCCTTGGAACTTCACAAGGTAAAAAGCTGTAAAAATTGAATAAACCATTTGAATGGCATTATTATTTTCCGATAGGTTTAGAGGCTTATTGTAGCTAAAATTTCATTCATCCACCTAATCTCCATCCAAACGGGATATGGAGCCTGTCTATTCAAAGAAAGAAAAGGAAAATAAAACAGTATAACCACAGCTTCAACGGCAAAAACTGTGCAAAGATAGCATCCCGATCCCACCCCCTAACACATTCGATCTTTGAAATTCGTTATAAACAAGTGGCAACCTATTACGGGTATAAAAGCAGGCTTGTTATGACCCGGGGGCAATCTCTAAGTACATAGGAACATATATATGGATGGTTCAGTACATAAAGCTCCCGCACTGCAGGACCTGGGAGGATCTGATGTATACAATGTTACCCCTATTTCCAGAAAGGTTTCCAACAAGACGAACCTGTAACCCACAAGTCACAATGAAGATGTACACATAATCCTAACTTATAGAAATTTAAATTAGAACTTTAAACATCACCAATATCAATTTCAGGAAAGGCTGAATATAGAGTAACTATGATAATCAGATTCAAATCTGATTCAACTTGACCACCATTTAAAAAATTAATGAACCAACCATGCAGTAAAGGCCATAAATGTCTTTTGAAAGTTCCAATCACGCACAACAAAAATGGTATATGTATGGCAAAATTTCCTGTTTAGAGCAGGAAAAAAGAGGCAAGTAATAAGGAAAACATAACATGATCCGCTGTATCTTCCACTCTAGTTTTGAACAACATTTTACCTGTCAAAAGTTTGATTGACAAGAACAACAATCTCGTTATCGATCTGTTGCAGCAATAAAGCATGATCTCTATCTTCTAAGTCCATCTCGTTGTATTGCCATTTTTCTCCCTCTGCTGATTTTTGTACCCACAAGGGTCATGGGATACCAAAACTCTAAGATTGCATCAGCAAAAGAGGTAAATTAACTGCAAATCTTTAATATCATCTCTGGGTGATGTTAGCAGCAGATGATGGAACGTCACCATCACGAGACGGTGTAGAATGTACTTGTTGGGTAGCAATATCAGCCATTCCAAACTCCCCTTCTAGCAAATCCATTCCATCCCATTCAACACCGGCTATTGCTGCGGTCAAGGAACCAAGCATTGAAAATAACTAACTTATTTAATACATGCTTTATGCATATATACAAATGTGTGTGTTTAGAAAGAAAGTGAAACTTAAAACAAAAATGTAGAGGATACAATCCGTCTTCCACATATCAGTAATGCTAACATCTGCGTCTGATAGAAGCCAATAATCTGCATCATTCTGTCGAAGAACAAGACAGTAGCATGGTCAGACATATAAGGATAGAAGACAGGGATATTTATTGGAGTCGCCCAAGTTTTAACTTAGCGCAACCTTTGGTGCAAGGATATGCGGCAAATGCTTGCACCAGACAGCGTAAATTATGAATGTAACTAAAAGGAAATAGAAATTCTTGGCAACTATAATTTTCCTCTCACTATTAATAACACTAAAGAATCTCTGAAGCCTTTCTTGCACCCTAAAAGGAGTGAACTAATGATAGAACTAACGGATTGATTGGAACTTGCATTTAGAAGAAAAGAGGAATGGAAAAGAAAATTATGATTTTTAAGTGAATGTAAACTGTAGGCACATAGGAATTAAAACTTTGCTTCCATATTCTTTCAAAGCTTCATGTGTCTTGAACTAGTAGCTAATTCGTGAAGATATTCATATTAGCTTAACGTTCAAATCAAATAAATTATGTCTTGAAAAAAGGAACTTACGTCAATATCTGATGGGAGAATTTTCATAAATCCCCCAGCTGCAGAATAATCCTGTGTCGCATCTAGAGCCGAATTAAATGTATGGTTTTCTGGTAGTCGTGGTTCAATTTCCATTCTGCTTCTGTCCATTGGAGTCATCTCTGTTCCAAGATTCTCTGTTGAACCTGAACTCGAAGCTATTGGAAAATTTGTCGATGGCTCAGCACCATTCTCATCCTCGAATTTCTCCTCAAATTGGCTGATCGCGAAAAGAGAAAGGGAAAAACAGAGAGGAAAAGAAAATAAACTTAGCCTATGTATAATAAATTGTTAACCTGGAGGTGTTTCCCCTTTTATCTACCACAGGTTTAAGTTTTATCATCAGTAGGAAAAACTGAGATCCACTCTACGAGTAACAATACCAAATTAGCTATCAAGTCTTCAGACCTAATAAAGATCCTTTCTTGATTTGTAATGCATGTGGTACAAGATGTAAGGCCCTAACCTTACAAGGTAGACATCAATAGGACCCATTGTGCTTCGCAGTACAATTCTATATCTCCTCTGATGTGGATAGTCAGCAGCCTACAACCCAAAAGAAACTTCTTTTTATACATCAGATCATGGAAAATTAAATATTGAATATGTTGAACACATACTTAGGAATTTCGGATTGATCCAGAAGCCAATGGTATCAATGAAATAGAACGTTTGAGACTCATTGATAACCCCAAGTGATTTAAGTTGTTTAGCAAATGAGGAATATAAATCATGGTTGTAGAGTAATTATTTCAAATCTATGATTCTATACCCAAGTTGTTAAATCGTATTTCAGTCCTGTATCGTATAAGGCCCCAATTTT
>MKEJ01057980.1:0-11222 GCA_001753735.1 Embelia ribes
ATATAGATATATATGAGATATATATATATCTATATGAGGTGATATATATATATATTTATATATATGTGAGATATATATATGTACGAGTGGAGATATAAATGTATATATATCTGTACAAGTAGCGATAGACATATATGAGAGATATATGTGTACTGGAAGTAATATACATATGGGAGAGATCTATATGTACATGGGGAGATATATATATAGGAGTAAATATGTATAGTAGAGTTATACATTTATATGTTAGAGTCGAGCGTCTGATAGCTCTGAGTCAGAGAGAGCCTGACAGCTCTGAGTTAGGGAACGCCTAACAGCTCTGAGTCAGGACCTAGCCGGGATGAGCGACAATGTTATACAAGTATCTAATAACTTTGAGTCAGATACCCTTTGGGGTGAGCACTTGACAGTTCTGAGTCAAGGAGTACTTGACAGCTCTGAGTCATGATAGATCCGGTGGCATGTGTTGCCTTCGATAAACCCGGTGGTATGTATTGCCTTTGATAGCCGGTGGCACGGGTTGCTTTCTTGATGTGATGTGTTCGTAGAAGGTACGATATGCCTATTCACATGAGGTTCGATATGCCTATGTGATATTATGTATTCGCAGAAGGCCCGATATGCCTGCTCGTAGGAGGTTCGATATGCCTATGTGATGTGATGTGTTCAAGGAGGCTCAATGGTCTTACTCGCTTACCAGTAGTCTAGTCACCACGGGTGACATATTATTAAAGGCTTGGTTGCATCATCATGGGTGGCGGATCATAGCGTCGGTAAATGGTATAATGTTCAATTTTACAATATTTTTGCAGAGGGCATGAGATGCCCTAGGTTGAGAACCCCATTCGGGATTTGGGATTCATGATTCATGATTAGTGGTTCATGATTAGTGATACGTGATTAGTTATTCATGATTAATGATTCACAATTAGTGATTCCTCATTAGTGATTCGTGATTCGTGATTAGGGATTGTGATCTAGAATTTGGGACTCAGTGCATTCGTAGTTGGAGGCATGAGATGTCTTTGTGATTTTATACTCAGCTATTCAGTGTTTGGTACCCTAAGATCTGATAGTAGTCGGCATACTTTAGTACCTGATGTACTTTAGTATTTATTGCATTTAGATATCGCATTACTCGTAGTACAAATGTATGATATGTCATCATCATAATTGTATGACTCGAAAAAACTTTTAGGTTTTACCATATGTTGTGAACATACTTTAGTCTCCCTTAGAACTTATGAGTATACATTGAAAATGAGGATACAGAGGTTTTAGTGAATTGCATATGTATACATGTAGTTTATACTTTGTAGATTCTTCTTTATCGTTTGATTTAGAATCTGACCCATATATTTTTCTTTTGTATATGTACTCACGTATTGACGTAAGGTCAGTGCATGGTGTTGGTTTGCTAGAAGAGCGAGCATATTTTTGGAGGAGTTCGGTGCTAATGACGAGCTGAACTGAGTTGGTAGTATTCTGAGTTTATCTATATACTTATATTTTAGTTTTGCACAAGCATGTAACTCGATGAGATTATGTATTGCAGTAGGGTGTTGATGTCTGGATCATGTATTGTATATCTATGATGATAAGGATATTTTTGTATTAGATACTATATTACATATTATATGTATTATAGCAGGATGTCGGGATGTAAATCGATTGTTATTCTATTTTCTTTTCTTTCAGTCCGGGTTTATGGGGATTCGGGGTTTGACAGACATTGTCACCCATCATTGAGGACTCAGAGCATTTTCAATAGTGTATCTCGATTTCAGTATCTAAATTTAAGTATTTATTTCTTTACATACTGTGAACAAAAATTTTTTTCCCATCAGAGTATCGATTGTGATAACCTATAATTTTAATATGATAGATTTGTATAAATTTACTAACAAACAAAGGTGTTAGTCAAAAAAATACCCCATTAATAAAAATATAGATAGCTAATATTGGTCTAATCCAGACTAAATAAAATTCTAAAATCTGTTAATAAACTGCAAAAATTTCACATAGACAAAATAAAGAGAAATTTTTTAATAAATTACAAGCAAAAATTACAATATATTCTTGTCCTTTTCATAATAAAATTAGCATTACAAATATGAGATTAGGCATTTGAACCAATAAATCATAATTTAGCATCACTAATTTAGATCTTTCAAATAACTTATGAATAAGTTCAAACCCCATCCCTAGATTAAATCTGAAACCCAAAATACAAATAATCAATACGGAGGAGAAATGCCTTACAGGAGTGAAATAGGGAGAGAGGGAGAAAGACGAGAGAGGTAATCTCAGATAAAGAAACAAATTGATGTTTGTAGGGAGAAAAGAGAAAAGAAGCAGAATTAAACTGGTAGGGCATGGAATTGATTTTATTGAATAAGGGTATATCAGGAATTACAAAAGTTAATAGGGATAATTTTATCTAAAAATTATTTATATATTCCTGCATCAGGGTTCTAAATTTGAAAAATGAAAAATTTTCAAAATCTAAAATATATAACCATATTCTAACAATAGATATTTTGAGGATTTGGATTTTTGGGTCAATAGCTAATTATGTATTTGTAAAATAAATACCCATTTAAATATTCTATTGGGAATACTCTAATATATGAAGAATTATCAATATTAAATTGAATGGAAATTTTATACATTCAGGTACGTAGTATTTTCCTACATACATCGATTCAGGATTTGACATGCACAGAAAGGAAATCAATATTAGCATATAAAAATTAGAATTAATAGTAATTTTCTTATTTGTTAAATTTTACATATTTATATGTATAAAATCTGCATCCTATTAAATTACAATTCCGATAACGTTTTCAATATTTTTACATCTTCTTACATTAAGGCTACACTTACTTATTCCATAAAACAACCTATTTTAAGCAGGATATGATAATCTCTTCAAGATCTCTCATTTATTTAACGTATTGGTTGTCAAAATCTGGTTGTTTGATACATTCAAATTTCATAAATTTCTTAATCTTAAGAAGTATTATCAATTCCTATATCACGAGGCGGATTCTTCAATTATTTACAAATATTAAAATACTTGTTCAATTCATTAAGTTTTTTGGCCTATGAAAGATCATTTTTTAATAACATAAATATTGTTAATATGTGCCCAACAATAATGTTTTTTTTTTTGGGAAGGTTTAAGGGACGGAAGATTCGAACCCATGACCTCCTATTTTGTGAGGTTGGGTTCTGGCCTACTAGATTACTCCTAATGAGTTACCTAACAATAATGTTAAGAATAAGAGTATATACACTTTCCATATTAAAATAATAATCTCATTACAATTCCGTTTAGTACACAAAAAGAGTACTAGTACATGAATTGAAACTATATTGTTCCATCCAATAAAGATATTAAACACATGTAGTGCAACTCTACTAAGTTAATAATATATTGTACAAGAAGAAATAATCTTACATTATACACGCTAGATTACCTATTATAACTATATTTTTCATTCATGCATGGTAAGTAAAATCGTTAATTCAGATGTTAGTGCCACGTAGCGGAGGCATTTTTATCTTTTTACACTCTCCTTCCCCCATCTTTCTCTCTTCTCTCTCACAGATCCCCTTTTTCACTCCATATTGCAGATATGCCTCTCTCTCCCCCTCTTTCTCCGTCAATTGCTCCTCCCGCACCCAGCCTTGCCCTCCCCCTACCCCAACCCCCTGGCCGCCACAGGCACCCATCCGCGGCCAGCCACGATCATGCTCCCCTTTCCCTACAATATATACAAACACACACATAACTACGTATTTGTATATATATACACAACTATATATACAGGTATCTGTGTTCAACAAAAACAAAAAACATGTATATGTATATTATCTATCTATCTATCTATCTATCTATCTATCTATCTATCTATCTATCTATCTATCTATCTATGTGCAATATGAATTAGATTGAAATTAAATGTGAAAAAAGGTTTTAGTTTTGATAATTCATATTGATGGAATATAATTAGAAATAGGGGTTTTGTGTTTTCTTAATTAAAAAAAATTATATAAATATGATTTTAGATTGAAAATTTTTGGCATTAAACTAAACTTTTATTGGTATTTTGCTGAAATTGTTTGAGTTATGAAATTAAGTTAAAATTTATTTTTGAATTTTTATTAAATTTTGTATGAGTTTTCATCCTATTTTAATATATTTATTTATTTTAAGTTTATGTAAATTTATATACATTTTATGAAAAAGAATAAATTTTCAACTCAATATTTCAATTAAGAAACAAAAAATATTTTACTTACATATATTTAGTTTTTATTTTAGACTTTGTATTTGATATTACAAATTATTATGAGCAAATTTTTCTATTTGTATATATACTTAGTTATTTTTTTTAGATTATATATTTTATTTTCTATTCTCTCTAATAAATACCAAATAAATTTAAGTTCATATCAGATTAAATTTAATAATAATCATAACTACATCTGTGTATGTTATTTAAACATATGGGAGCAAAAGTGTAGCAATTGAAATCAGAGGGGCCAAAATATAGGTTAATCCCAACTATACATGAGTTATTAAGAATACGAAACAAAAATGTAAAAATTAAAACAAGATGTACCAAATAGAACTTATCTTAGTTATATCCATGCGTTTTATTCAAAATATGAGATTTAAAAGTATAAAATTTGAAATTAAAGGAGTTAAATAGAAGTGTTAATGGAAAATATTTTAAGAAAATCCGAAAATATCCCTGACATTAACGGTTACCTATTACGATGCTAACTTGGACTAATTTTTGATGATCGGTGTACAAATCGCAAATTATTGAATTTTAGTGTACAAATTAGATTTTTGCTGAAATATCAATGTGTCCTTAAAATTACTAAATTGTAACGTCCCGAAATTTACGGCTAGATTTTTTTCGCATTGTTCAATAATATTATATGGATTATAATATTTTTCCTCTAATGTATACATCGTAAACTAGGGTTTGAAATTAGTGGACGATTTTTCGTGATCGTGGTTTGGCCTTGGGAAAAGATTAAATACGGAAACGTAAATTGTATTCGTGACAATAATTTGGTTTTTTGGTAATATCTCAAAAACCGTAACTCTGATTGAGGCTTATGATATATCTTCATAAAGGTATTTTATGTATCTACAACTTTTATGTTTTACCAAAAAATTAATTCGAAGTGGAGAAAGGTCAAAAAATGCCTCAAAGTATTCAACAAAAATGTGTTAGGAGATATGACACTAGTTTTGTATATTGGTCATATCTCTCAAACTGTAACTCCGATTCGACCCTATAAATATTGGAAAGAAAATTCAATTATGTACAATTTTCCTGTTTTGATAAAAAACTAATTCGACGCATAGAGTAGTAAAAATAGGGACCGAAGTGGTATGGCTAGTTCAGCAGTATTAGCAGTGGTCCTTACTATTTTTCTTTGGTTATTTAAATATGTTTTATAAATATTTATACGTACATATACACAAAACAATAGTGAACCAACAGAAATAAAGGAAGAAGAGAGAGGGAAGATAGAGGGAGCTCGGGTTTGTCAAGTTCGAGGCTTTGTCCGCGGAACATAAATACGTATTCGGACTCTACGTTATACGAGGATCATATTTACGTAAGCTTCTTTGTCTATAACTCTCGTTTATTTTTTCTCGGTTTGAGTGCCGAGTTCATCTGTCGAAATAAAATTAATGAACGTGTTAATTACTTTTCGTGGATCATTTCTATATACAGGTTTAATATGATCTGAGGCTTGTACATTGATCATTTTGGGATTCGAAGTTTTGAGCGTTTCAGGGGTTTTTATGTGATTTTATCTAGTTTCGCTCATCGGTTGGCTTCGAGGTATATACATATTCTACTCGCCATTACATTCTCTACATATTAGTATAATTTATATCGTCTTATTTTCTCGGGGGCGATACCTCGATTTTCGTGCCAATTGCATTTGGTGGAATAAAATTAAGAATAATTTTCTTTATATTGTGTAGACCATTTTCATGTATAAGATCACGATCATACGAATAGTAAAGCCCAATAATTTCATGGGCGGTAGACGAGGCTTGGGGATAATTTGCAACAAGGGGCGTCTTATACGCTTTCGGGAGGCCTACGAGTTATGGGCAGATTCAAAACCTCAATATATTGTGGAGTCTATGTTAGTATATTTACATGTTTGACATGCTATATATTTTGGGCATCTAAAATCATTTTTGTGTAGGAAAATGATTATGGAGAAATAAATAACATAATTAGTTTTTGCACACACACACACACACACACATATATATATATATTCAAAGTGTACGAGATTGGCATTGTGGCGCCTTCGTGTTAGAGCCATGGTCTTCGTGATGTTGTTGTGATGTCTTCGTGGCATTCGATACGCACTCGTGGTATTCGTTGCGCTTTTGTGACATTAGGAGCCTACGTGGTGTACTATATAGTTGATTTCTACTTCCATAGTTCATATATATATATATGTACATACATTGTAGCATCCTATGTATGTAATCATATCCATAGTCGTGGTATTTGTGCTGGTGTTATGACGCATTTGTGTTAGTGTTGTGGTGCATTTGTGTTGGTATTGTGGCGCGTTTGTGTTGGTGTTGTAACGCGTTCGTGTTGGTGTTGTAACGCGTTCGTGTTGGTGTCGCAGGCATTCGTGTTGCTGGTGGCTTATCCGTGACAGATGATTACGGAACAACGGAGCTGCAGTGGTGCTGGCTATGAATGTGGATATATTTATATAGATATATATATGAGAGTTATACATATTTATATGAAGAGATATACCTATATGAGGGATAAATGTACGAGTAGAGATATACATATAAGAGAGATAGAGATATACATATATGAGAGATATATGTATATGCAGAGATTCCTAGAGATTCCTAGGCTCATGCCACCTGTGTTTTTCGTACTACGCTCATGGAACCTGCCTTTCTCATGTTGTACTCATGACTCATGCACTTCTCCTGTCATATATATATATATATATTATATGAGCGTTTGACAGCTCCGAGTCAAGTACTCTTCAGGGGTGAGTGCTTGACAGCTCTAAGTCAAGACCTTTATATAGTGCATGAGTGCTCCATTTGTGATTAGGACATGAGATGTCCTGGGCTGAGTGTCCCATTTGTGATTAGGACATAAGATGTCCTAGGCTGAGAGCCCAATTTGTGATTTGTGATACGAACCAACGATTCTCGGGTCCAAAGGGCAATGCGAGCTAGGGTGATTTTCAGACTCATTCGTGAAAAGACCTTAGTCCCAATTATTGGGAGTAAGGGGAAACATTTGTAATTTGTAATCCGGGATTTGTAATTCGGGATTTGTGATTTGTGATTCAAAGTTGTGATTCGTGAGTAGGGAATTGTGATTCATGATTCGGGAATTGTGATTTGTGATTCGGGAATTGTGATTCGTGATTCGGAAATTGTTATTCATAATTAGGAATTGTGATTTGTAATTCAAAATTTCTCATTCGTGATTCGGATTTGTGATTTGTGATTCAAAATTTGTGATTCATGATTCGGAATTGTGATTTGTGATTTGGAATTATAATTTGTGATTCATGATTAGGATTGTGATTCGTGAATCAGGACTTGTGATTCGTGATTCGTGATCAGAGATTTGTGATTAGTGATTTATAGTTAGTGATTGAGATTAGTGATTGGTTATTGGTAAGTAGTGAGTAGTGATTCGTGGTTAGTGAATTGTGATTAGTGATGAGTAATTTATGATGAGTGATTTGTGATGAGTGATGAGTGATTTGTGATCAGAAATTGGTAATCAGAGATTTGTGATTTGTGAATTGTGATTAGTGATAAGTGATTTGTGATCAGAGATTGGTGATTAGTGATTAGTTATTGGTAATTAGTGATGAGTGATTTGTAACCAGGGATTTGTTGTTAGTGATTCATGATTAGTGAATTGTAATTCGTGATTTGTGATTTGTGATAAGTGATTAGTAGTTCGTGATTATGGATTTGTGATTTGGAATCCAAAACTTAGTGCATTCGTGGTCGGAGATATGAGATGTCTTCATGATTCTATATTCGGCCATATGGTGTTTGGTACCCTGGGATCCGATGGTTGTCGGTATACTTTAGTACCCGCAATACTTTATTCATAGTTGTATGTCTCGGGAGAACTTCTAGGTCTTACTGCATGTTGTGAACATACCTTAGTATTACTTAGAATTATGAGCATACATTGGAGATGGGAATATAGGGGTATCTTTATATTGCACGTATATACATGTAGTATATACTTGTAGATTCTCATTTATCGTTTGGTTTAGAATCTATCCCATACGTCTTTTTTTTGTTATTTGTACTCACATGGTGGTGTAGGGTCAGAACGTTGTACTGGCTTGCTGGAGGAGCAACCATAGCTTTGGTGAAGATTCAGTGTTAGAATCGGTTGGTTTCGAGCTGATGTTGTTCAAAGTTTGGACCTGAGTTTTAGTTCAAACTTTTATTTTTGTTTGTGCGAGCATGTAGTTTGGTGAGATATTTTATTTGTAGAAGAGTGTTACTGCCTAGATCTTCCATTATGTATCTATTAGCATGAGAATGCTGTTGTATTAGATATTAATGTTACATTTATATATATTATGGCAGGATGTCGATATGAGTTCTGGTTAATATTATATATTTTCTTTTCTTTCAGTTCACGTCCAGGGGTTTATGGAGATTCGGAATGCGACATAAATACCTTGACAGCATGTCTTGTAAAATAATAACAATTACTTACTTGAATGACAACAACAATCAAGAAATTCAACAACTTTATTGTTTCTTCTTTTACACACAAACAATGCTACTCTTCTTTTTCAATGGACATTCGTGATTGGCTTTTTATACGTTTGTCACTTCGTTAGCAGGAGAAAAACCTCGAGATTGAGCACACACAACACTACCAATAGCCAGAAAGAGTAGTCCACGTGTTAGTTATTCAAATTATCCGATATCCACCTGGGATTCCCATTCTTAGTCCTAACCAACACAAGAATAGTCACGCATTCATCATTAGAAACAGAGCCTAACACAAACTCCTCATAGCATTGGGAGCTTGTTTGTAGAAAAACTCTACTTGCCATATAAAGATGAAAACCTCAGCTACCCCAAAGAATGAAATATCATGCTAGTTACCAAAATAACGTTATAACGCACAAAATTCAAGTCTAAATAATCGAAGACTAAAAAATGTAGTAACAAATAATTTTTTATTTCTTTAAATTTCGTTTTGAGTATAATCATTTGGAAATTTCTAAATATAAAAAAATTGCCCTTTGATTCTAATTCTCAAACGCTTGATCTGTGATTGAAGTAGCTTGTTGCGAATCAAATAAAGAATTATTACTTGAACAGTTGATTTAAGGACTTCGAGCTTGATCTTAAAACTGCTTTGATATTCTTTGCGTTTTTCTTATTCTTTTCAACTTATCCAAATTTTGTTTTGCGATTCACAATAGGTATACATATATATTTTTTAATAATATATATATATATATATATATATATATATAGGTTGTCGTGGTAAGGGTCGCCACAAGAGAACTGGCTGGTGACGGGGACAGTGCCTAGCCAGCATTGTGACTAGGGTAAGGGAGCCGCTGACTTGGTGATCGCCAAGGCTGGGACTCTCAGTCTTGTGTCTTAAAGTTGGTGCAGTGGTGATAATACTGTGGTGAGGGCGGTTGGGCTCCGGCGTTGGGCTGTAGCGTGCTATGGCTGGATTGGCCATGGACAGCGGTGGTTGCTAGCAGCATGGTAGCGCAGTAGCGACTTGGCGGCCTGGGTCGCGCGATGACTAGAGTAGCCAATGGTGCCAGCGGCGACTGATGCTAAATAGGGGTGACCTTGTGACCAGTGGCTAGTGCGCAAGATGGGTGGCGATGCGCGTCTACTGGCATTGGCAAGAGTGGTCGCTGGAAGTGCAACGGCTGAAGCCAGCCTTAGAGGCTGGATCGCGACCTTGATCCGGTAGGTGGGCATTGGTGGTCGTGCCATCGTGAGAGAGAGAGCGAACCGAGTGAGAGAGAGAGAGAGAATCGAGTGAGGGAGAAAGAGGTGAGACATAGAAATATAGGAAAAAAGAAAACAAAGGGAAAAAGAGGATAAAAGGGAAAAAAAATAGAGAGAAAAATAAAAATATAGGACTATTTTGTCATTCATATTTTCAAACAAAATTTTATTTTATCTTTCTTTCTTTATTCATTTTAATTTGATTTGTGGTTTATTTGTAGAAGAAATTTGATTCGCACCCTTAATCTTCTTGGAGCACTTTTAACGAACAAATTATTGCTGTTAGGTAATTTATATTTTATTTATTTAGTTTTTCTTGCTCCATTTTTTTCTTTATTTTTGTAGGAATTTGTCACTACTTGGAGCAAATGAAGATAATCCATTGGCACATTGTATCAATTATTTTAATCTATAGAGTGTAATTGCATATTACGCGGTACTTATGTGTCCACTTTTTGAACTCATAGAGGCATAACTGCATATTGCGTGACACTTTTATGGCCACTATTTGAACTCATGAAGGTATAATTGCATGTTATGTGGCACTTTTTTGTCCAGTATTTGAACTCATGGAGGCGTAACCGCACGTTACGTGGTACTTTTGTACCCACCAAAGCACAATTGTACAATACTTGGGCACTTTTGTGTCCACAATTTGAGACAATGTGCTTACCTTTAAAGCTTTAGATCACTTCACCATCATTTTTTGTCTTTTCTTTCCTCCATTTTTATTCTCATTCGTGACTAACACTTTTTTCTTTTGCAGGTCATACGATGTTGACTTTCAAAGATATTAAGGAGAAAGGTAAAGATTACTTTGTCATCATAGACAGTGTTGATAAGAATTTCATCAAGTTGCCCGTCTTCCCATCGTTAGTAGGAATTCATGCAGAACCTTGTCTGCGGATTGATCGAATCTAATATCCTTCTAAGTAGATGAGTAATAATGCTAGCAGCTCTAAGATCTTTCTAAAGCCTTGCTTTGAAGTAGTGCCATCATCCTCAGACGACCTTTTCCCGATGCTTAGTCACAGAATTATTGCTAATGAAACCCATTAGGGGTTCCTATAAGGCCCCAAAATTTTATTTTATTTTATTTTATTTTATTATTATTTTTTTATTTTCCTAAAAGCACTGTACGATGTAA
>MKEJ01057981.1:0-12028 GCA_001753735.1 Embelia ribes
GATTAAATTATACAATTATTGTTAATTTTGAGAATAAAAGAAGACCAAAATTGTAATTAATTTATATTATAATTTGATTATGTTTTTATATTTATGTGATTGAATCTTCTATATAAGAAGCACTTTATAGCTCACTGCAATAATCATCAATAAAGATTATTCTTTCCTACCTTTTATATTATTTAACAATTCTTGATATAATAGTAAGGATTTTAATTCACACTCAATTGTCAATTACATACCTAACAGTATCAAAATTTACCCGATGGCGACAGAATTCCCCTGCTGTATAAAAAATGTTGTTAAATCTTGTCAACGGTGGATTTACGATGAAAGAATATTCATTGTAAATCGCTCGTTTGAAAAATGGCATTGACGTTTTTTTCTCCATTGTTAATCTGCGACACTTTTTTCCTTCGCAACCAACAAGGATTTTGTGGGTAGAGTTTGTATCAAATGAATCCAAGTGTGTCAAATTGCAACGAAAAATTCAGCCCGAATTCACTGGTGAATCTATATAAAAGAAATAAAAGATAAAATTTGCATTGCAAGCTTGTCTCTATGCTTTAAAATTTTAAAATAAAAGAGTACATGTCCGATGGCAAACCATGGTAAGTTCACTTAGTTTAAAATTACGAAACTTAAAAGTTGCTGTTATATTGTGGCTATATTAAAAAATAAGAAAACAAAATTATCGATCTCTAGTCCCTCAATTAAGATAAATAATTATTTTTTTATAAAAAAGTAATTATTACAAAATAAAAAGTTCATAAATTTACAAAAAATAAAAAAATAAAAATAAAAACTATTCTAAGTCAATACAAGAGTACAAGGTTGCTAGAACGGATAAATTGGAATGGAAATTGAAATGGAAGGACAAAGTTTTGACTAAGGAACGCAAATTTGGAATGGATAACATCCGTTCCAAAAACTGCCCAATTTTTGGAATGAATTGATACCCGTTCCAAATATTTGTTTCAAATTCCATTCCAAACTTTTCAGAAATTAATATTTTAATGTTTCGTTCCAAAATTCGTTCTAATTATACGTTAGAAAATACATTCTAAATAATTTTTTTCAAAATTCATTCCAAATAAATTGTGTATTATTTATTGAAATAATATATTTAAACATTTGTAAATAATAAATAATATGATTTAAAAATAATTCTAAATAATTAATAATAATTTAAAAATATATTTTATCAATTCTAAATAATAAAAAATATGATTTAAAACAATTGAAACGGATTTTGGAATGGATATTCCAAAGTCCGTTCCAAATTTGTTCCAATACCGGTTCCAAGATCCACCAACTTTCATTTCCCACTTTCAACTTTTCATTTCCTGGATAAAATTTTAGAACAAAATTTGAAACGGATTTTGAAACGGATCTGTTCCAAAAGTCATTTCAAAATTCGTCCCAATATTTCCTATATAACCAACACCTAGCAAGATTTTCTCAAACCAGGCCATATCTTCACTTTGTCTTTCTCACTTTTGTTGTCGTTGCCGTTGCTCCTGCAGTCGCCTGCAGCCTCTCAACTGCTCTCTCTCATTTTTTAGGTCGTCTCCATGCTTATTAAATTTATATGCGTAGAAATTTATAGTTAAATTGTTATATTATTGTTGAAATTTTGCTTGTTAAATTATTGTTAAATTTTTTCAACCCTCATTTTTTTTTATGTTAAATTATTATTAAATTGTTCATGTTAAATTTGTATGTGTAGAAAATTATTATTAAATTATTGTAGAAATTTTGCATGTTAAATTATTATTAAATTATGCATGTTAAATTTGTATGTTAAAATTTGCATGCTAAAATTGTATGTGTAGACCCTAATTGAGGCTCGTACGACCCAGCTCAAGGCCCCTATGACTCGGCTCAATACCTCCTGAACAACCTCGATGATAATGAATAAATATTTATTTTTTATTTTTTTAATTGGAATAATTTCAAAATTATTATAAACTTTTAAATGTTAGTTGTAATGTTCTTTTTTTAGTTGTAATGAATTTTTATTGTAAATATTAATAATTACAAAAAATAAAAAGGCTTATTTTGTAATACACCGGAATTTCTAACCACTCTCTAGTATGCTAAAGGGTCCATCATCATATCAAATATAGGATAAATAACAAATATTTATGAAATAAATCTCAAACTACTCCCAAACAAAAATAACATCCACTATCCATTTAGCCTTATTAAAAAACTTTATAGCCTACACCATTATTCAATGGAAATAAAAGAAATAATTCAACCAGGCCATAGGCCTGCAATTGTCTGAAAAAAATATGCTAACTTCAGTACTGAAACGTAATAAAACTATAACTCCCGAGTGAGCTCCAACATGTCCTATCATGGGTCTCATGCTCCTAATTCCAGGTATTGTTTGGTGTTTTCAGGCAAAACAATAGAAAAATCCACCAAGCAGGCACAAACAATACCACAATTGTAATGAAAAGTGCAACGTATGATAACGTAGCATTTAACATCAATAATAAATGTAAAGAAAGTACAAAAGTAAAGCAACGCATACAAACTGTAAAGTTTAACTACAGTTACACATCCAACCATACTACAAGACATCGCTACCATCTATCGGGATATACAGTCCTTCCACATCCTACCAGCCACTCGGAAACTATGTTTTCGATGTTAACGACCACACTATAGGTTAATGTATAAGTACTCATATCATATGGTCACCATCAAAGATCGTGTGCCAACGGCCACAACAAAAGAGTGTGTGCCAATGGTCATTGCAGGAGACATGTGTGCCAACGGCCACTACAGAAAGAACTTATGTGTCAACCGCCACCACAGGAAAAACCTGTGTGCCGACGGCCACCATGGAAAAACTATTTCTCAGTGTGCCAACTACTCTAATCTTATACTTCTAAAAATTTTTAGGGTCGCCTGTCCTACTCCCTAAATCCATTACAACCATGCCTTTACCCCTATACATACTCGTAAGACATGTTAACAGTGTTGATACATTATTCAAATATTAGTTTTACAACTTAATTTGGCATTAACTAGCTAACGTCCATGTACGACCAAGTTCAGTTGTTTGTTTAGGTTGTAGCCATGACAACTATTTAGTATTTTGACAATATATCTCAAACCATAAGTCCGATTGAGGTTTATGATATACCGTTGGAAAAATATTTCATTTATCTACTACTTTCATGTTTTGAGAAAAATTTATTTTGAAGCATAGAAGGGTCAAAATAAAGCCCGAAGTGCTCAGGTCGCCAGCAGAACAACAAAGATAGTAGTTTAGTATTTTGACAATTAATCCAATTGAAGCCTATGATATATCCTTGGAAAGATATTTTATTTTTCTACGATTTTTGTGTTTTGAGAAAATTTTAATTTAAAGCGTAAAAGGGTCAAAATAAAACCCGAAATGCTCAGATAACCAACAAAATAATAGAAAATGTTACAGCAGTTTGGTATTTGACAATATCTCTTTAACCGTAAATTCAATTGAGACTTATGATATATAGTTGGAAATATATTTCATTTATCTACAAATTTTGTATTTTGAGAAAATTTTAATTTAAAATGTAGGAAGGTCAAAATAGAGTTCGAAATATTTAGGAAAAACGTCAACACCACCAACGGATAGTATACCCCAAATTCCATAGTTTTAATCATACAATCTTTGCTATAGAATTGCTAAGAGTTTTTCGCAACGTTCCTTATACGAGAGAAAAGGATTTCCCTCGAAAGCTTGGGATTTAGAAATCCTAACACTTTACTCTACCAAACATCACCCAAACGCAAACCTACAACCATAATTGAACGACAAGTTGGATTTAAAACAATTTTCTATACATCAAATCATCTTAAAATCCCACTTTTGATGAAATTGAAGAATCATGGGTATGAACGGCCTTAAGAGATAAAAGATACTACTTACGTCACAACGACGAGGACGAGGTGAGGATTCCAAATCCGTAATTAGTTTTTCTCCCGGCCTTTTCTTTCTCTCGAATCGAGCAAGTTTTGGGAAATGGCGACTTCTCTCCTTTTCTCCTCTTCTACCTCTGTTAAACGTAATTTATTATTACGCATAATGGAAATGGAGAGAGACAGGAAGGGAAAGGTTCCATTCTACTTCTACTTGATTGCAATTTAGTCCTTCAAGTCCACTGTTTATCCGAATAAATCTCCTATTTATTGTTAGGGTGTTACAACTTTTAAGCAACATTTTTATTTTTTCAATTAAAATTGCTAAAATTGGAATGGATTTTGAAAAGGAATTTCTTTTCCAAAATATGTTCCAAATTGGAACGGATTTTTATCCGTTCCAAATTGGAATGGAGGGTGTTCCTTCTAAATTGTTGAATATTATATAATAAATCTAGAACGGATTTTGGAATGCGTATCCGCTCCAATTTAGAATGGATTTTGTCCATTTCAATTTGCATGCCACACATTTGAACAGATATTGTCCATTCCAAAATTTATTTCAACCACTTCATTGGAACGAAAATTAGAACGGATATTCTATTCGAATGCATTAATTTTCTTGTAGTAAGTGCGGGGTGGGGTTGAAGTCGTCTCGCCAAGGGTACGGAAGCAAAAATGATGGAAGAAAATAGAATATTTGCATTATCTCTTCTATATGACAGTGCTACTCACGAAATTGAAAGTTAAATTCCTGACACAATAATTCTTCGTGTCATGCCATTTCCGCATCACGTTGCGTCAGTTCCATCCTAGGCTGCTCACTGCGAGTCTGCGACTGTTGCGCTCTTCCTTTCATTCCTCCATCATTTGTTTCTATTCCAACTGTTGTTGTTACTACTGATGTTGTACAAGCAGGGGCGGAGGAAGGGGGTTGCTTGATGTGCAGCGTCCGCCAGAAATTTCTTTAGAAAATTTGTATACTTTTTTATTTTTTAATAATTTTAACTATACTCCCCCTAAAAAAAATAATAATAAATAAAATGCAAACCCTAGTATGACCTGCACCCTATCCAGAAATTTTGGCTTTGGCCTTGAATACAAGCAGATTTAAGAGCCCAAACACCTTATCCTTTGTCTCTACGACATATGATAAAGCTGCATTTCATCGATGCTTTAAGCCTCCTCGCGACCGGGTAAGATTTGGAATATCTCAACCATAGTCTCCTCGATCTGCAACTGTAATTAAAACAACTAAAAAGGTCAATAAAATTATAATGTACACATGAAAAGAATAAAAATAAGTTAGTAAAGATTGCTAAACACGAGCCTCCTCACCTTTTCATTTTTATAGGTCTTCCCTCTGTAGTTCACGGTATGTGTGCGCATAAAAACCTCAGCAGTCGGCATGGGTTCTCCCTCGCTTGCGACTATGAGAAAAGGAAATTATTAGTATTACAATTGCCAAAAAATATGTGAGCCATACAAATTGGTAGCCCGTTTAACGAATGCAGGCGTCTCATAACAACTTGTATTTTGAATGATATAAACTATTTAAATTCAAATTGTGCTCGTTGAGAGAATAGCTTTCAGATTTCATGCGGTCATGTCCATTGTACGTGGAAAAATAATAATGCCAAACCGTTTACATTAGAGTTCAAGTAAGCAAATTTCATTATCGATAACAACTTTTATGTTTTATTATAGTATTCAACGAGTTGAGAAAACTCGCAGAGAGAACTTCGGGACGTATGACAGTAAAGTGCAAATAAAATGATATAGTTGTTAGTTTGTTTTAATCTGATAGCCCTTTCCGTTGCATAGATTCTGAGTAAGACCTTTTGTCAACGGTATTTTGGTCATCAATAATTAGGCAAAAGTTTTTCCGTCATTTTACATCACTTTTTAATTAATTAAACCTATAAAGAAGATTAATTATGTTTACACCATTAATTATTTAAATAAGCCTATTGAAAGGATTAGTTATAATAATTAAAAGGAAATTTGCTTGACAAGTTAATTTTAGATTAATTAAACCTACTAAAAAGGTTGGTCAATGATTAATAGCCTAGTGTACGAATTTTAATTTGTTACAGGTGGATTAAGTTGAAAAGTAAAACTTAACAGCATGTATAAATTTCAAATGTTAATTAATTTAGCCCACCAAAAAGGCCTATTCAGTGAATAAATTAATTGCTCAAATTAGTTAGGGATTAATAAATATGTTGAAAGAATAGATAAACCAGTACTAATAAAATGGCAATGTGACAACAACGTGGCAATACATATGCCAATGAGTGAGGTTGAGTGGATGAAGTGGGACATGTGGCACAACCCTGTAACGGAGCCAAAATGGTTGAGAAAAGAGATTCAAATTAAGACCTTTGGATCAAATCGTACGGCCTACATTCATGAGAGCAGTTAAGAATAATTATTTAACTAGTTCTATAAAATAAGAGCGACATTCATATAATGGAGCATTGATAAATACATCCTCAAAAAGAGTTTATATACGAGTGGGTGTAATTTAATTTTAAGACTAGTGTTAAAGTAGATCGAAGCCATCTCAGCACTTGTAATTCATTCGATTATTATCTAAGTAAGAAATGTGTACTTTGGTTATTCAAATTTACTCCGTTGTCTTTACTTGGATCAAGCCATACATTATCAAATAAATATTGAAACTAAGGTGAGAAACTAAATCCCCTTATTCCGAATTTTCAACAAGTCATTTCAGTATTCGTCGAGCCGAATTCTTGCAAAAGAATAAATTTTTGGGTTATATAGGTTCAACATATTCCCACGATAATATTGGAAAAATTTTTATTTTCTATATGGTTTTATGAGGATGAAGCTTATGAAAATTACTAATTTTGAGTTATTTTTTATATGGAGTACACATAATACTTTTTTCTATTCTTAGGTGGATTTAAAACTCTTAATGCGAATTTGGAAACGGTATATTATATAATCAAAATCATAAAATAGTGTGAATAAAAATTGGCTTCAAAGTGATATATTCAAAGGGGATTAAAATAGAGTGTCTAAGCATTGGGGGAAATTATCTAACATTGACTAGACAAATGCTTCTTCAATTATATAAATACAATAACAAGTTCTACTAGAGATATAATTTAGTGTGACACATGCACATGAAGGTGTAAGCACCACACACACGTGTACGCCTTCTGCCCGTCACATATATACACAGCCATATAGAGAGAGTCTGTGAGGGTACCACACCACCAAAAGCATATATAGCACATTCACCTTTGCGTGCAACCTAACGTTGTTCTTCGTCTGTGATTTAATCCATCCAACTATTTCATATTCTGTAGTCAGTAATTTTATTCAATAAGGTTGTAATTTTCTTATTGTAATTTCAATTTCTGTTGATTAAATAATTTTTTTATTCCAGTATTTATTTATTTACAAACACTAGTTAGAACAAAATTGAACAACTGATAAAAAAAAAATTAATAAACACGTGTAATAGTAGAGTTAAGTGAATCCATCTTTACAAAAATGTTAGAAACATAATGCTTTAAAATTTAAATTGTGTAATCAATGCATTGACAAAGTTAAATTATGTGGAGTCTTCTAACCAATTTTACAGAATGAGAACAAAAAGAAAAAAAAAAAAAAAGGAGGAGAACAAAAAAGAAAATGCAAAACTATGACAATTAACAGAATGGAATGAAATCTTTGAAATATTCGAGTCGCAGTAGAAAGTAAACTTCCTCCCAGCATAGCTAGGAGTTGACCTAAACTTGAGTTCAATTCAAGTTCGATTTTGATTACAATTTTATATTTAACAATTTGAGTTTATGTTGAGTTTGAAAATTAAGATAAGAAATTCGTTTAGACCCACGTGATGATGCACACAATTAGGGGCATAGCCTGTGTTTTTTGATGGAGATGCCAAATTCTATCCGGATTCCTATATAAATCTATTAAAGAATATTTATTTTATACAAATTTTTTATAGAATTTCTCCGGCCACAACCCTTAGCACCCCATTATTCCGCCCATATGTATAATAATTATTATTATAAATGTAAACAGATTTATGCATGCTTGTAAATATTATTAGGTATAAATTTATTTTTATTTGTATGAAAATTCGAATTTTAACTCAAATAGTTGCCACCGTTGCTTCGTGCTCAATCTTCGCAGAAGATGTGTACTAGGAACCTGACTGCGTGGGCCCCACACCTTCATTGCTGACGTGGACCTCAACAAGTGCGAACCTTGGGAGCTGCCTCGTATATTCTCTCTCTCTCTCTCTCTCTCTGATCGCCGCAAGCACTACTAACGCATCCATCCATACATACATATATATATATATATCATAAACTTGTTTGTTCCAATTAGTGAATTGGAAAATTAATTAATTGGTTTGTAGAATGGCGATGGATGACACGGAGAGCTGCGGGAGCCGACCGGCGGAGACGTCATCTTCTTCGCCGAAGCAGAGCCGGCAGAACAAGCACCGGTTGGATGTGTTCAACGAGGTGTTGACACGTCTGCAAGACCTAGACCATCCTGATGCTAAGCTACCCGCCTTCGAGGACCAGCTTTGGCTCCACTTCAATCGTCTTCCTCCTAGGTACCCAACTTTACCCTAATAATCAACCCTTACTTGTTCTGGAAAAGTAGAAAAATTAATTGTTTTGTTTTTACACAACACGTGAATTTAATAATGTTAAATAATATAATACTGTCTCTCCTAGCAGTTAAGCGTTAAGGTGATATAATCACACGACACTTTAACATGGTATGGTACGGTATGGTATAGAGATAATTAATTTATTATTTCTCCTATTTATAACCAAACCACTGGCTAGCGGCCGACAGTTGCAAGTGCTGCTGTTTGGTCCGGCAACCATACCATATAATTAATTTATTATTTCTCCTATTTATATCATTTTATATGGTATCGGATAAGTTTTTGGGTTCAAGATTACCGCTACCCAATTAAAGTTGAATTGCACTTGTTTGGCTCTAAAATATGCCACAAGTGATGTGCGTGCTGAAGATAATGAATAATGTAATGCACATCTGCCTAATAGCTTAAGCTTAAGTTTTTAGGTTTTTAGGTGAGAAGGTGGCTCGTGGCTTAACAATGCAAGCAACAATAATTGTTTTGTTTTTGTGCAAGAGATAGAAGTATAACTCGTCAATTACACAATTTTTAAGTTTTGGTTTTCATTTGCTATGTTCGTTTCAGTTTTTGTTTGACGATTGATAGGATTACGCAAAAAGAAGATACTTACTTACATGAGCAATGATATACGCACAGAAAGTCAAGTCAAAAACTATACAAACACCAATTTGGTCAGATCATGTGAATTCATTGTCTATATGTGAATTATTTTCCTATTTTGTGTGTGTGTGACATAATCAACAATAATTTTTCTGAAAAAGCATGTTTGCATATACTCATGGTTGTGCCGCACTAATTTTTCGATTAAGTAGCTAGACAAATATTGTGATGATAATGTTAGTTTTAGCATAAAGTAGAGGTGAGACCAAAACAATCTGTATAAAACTGAAAACATTCACAGAAACAAGTGTTTGGAAGTTTTCACCCTTTTCAGCGTTTTGAAATCTATTACATTTTTTGGAGGGGAAGAAAACAACATTGCACATGCTAATGCATTCCTTTTTCAGTTTCCACAATTTTTAAAAGGGATCACAAGAATATCGGAACCAAATTTGTTATCAAACAAGCCATCAGTAACTTATGGCTAATTTCTGTTAAACTCAAGCATTTTGTTTGCTGGCTCTTCTTAAATTCACAACTCTGTAAGTGTCTGCCTTTCATTTTAGATGAAGATTTTCATTGATGGTGATGTATAGGTACGCATTGGATGTAAACGTGGAAAGGGCAGAAGATGTGCTTACACACAAGAGGTTGCTTCACTTAGCCAAAGATCCTGCTCGTAGGCCTGCATTTGATATTCGTCTGGTTCAAGTAATCCTTGTTTTCTCAAATTTATTAGCCTTTGGCTTTTATGAGCATCATGGTTAAATTCACAAGATACGATGAAAAGCACAGTGGCATAATTTTGCCGATTTCATAGTCTGTCAGACTACTCAGAAATAAATGTAATATTTCCAGTCCCCAATGTGCCTACTTAGTTTCTGTAAGCTTTGAGAGATGTGCTTTATAATTAGGCCCTTACATTGAAGGCGGTAGCTTTGGTAAAGTCAGGGCAAGCTGAAGTTTCCATTTACACAAGACAAACTTCACAACTGATGAAACATCTTTGGTTGAATTTCCTGAAATTGGGTTGTTAAAATGAAAGCAGCCTACCCAGATGAGGTTTATGTTATTTATCAAGAATTCTGCAAAGTTGGGGGAGTTAAATACTGCATTTTTGTTTTTTGCTCAGTGTGAGTTTACTTTTGTGCAGAAATAAAATCTCTTCCTGACTTGCCAATCGCCTTTGTCCTTCTCCATTCTCCTTGCATGCTTTCAAAGATGTTCATGTTCACAATCATGAGCTTCGATATCTTTGCTATTTTATTTATTCAATTTGCAATGTCTTGTGTAGGTTCACCCTATCATTTCTGGAAATCCAGTTGATTCAAATGATGTAGATTCCTTAGAGAGAAGCGATGCTCAGAGTTCTTTGAAGACTAGTAGACTAGGGTAAAAAATTATGTTATAGTCTTTTTATTTTTTTTAAGTTTCTACATCCGTTGGTATTAGTTGTTCTGAGCTATGTTACTTCTTTAGTTCTTCATGTACTTTGTGATATCCATCTTTACTGAACAATGTTAGTCTCTATTGTCCAGAATCCATCCACCTCCTACATTCGGATCCTCATCTAATCTTGAGGCCCTCATACTTCCAGCTAATAAATCACAGATTGATGACGAAGACAGTGTTATTCATGCTGCTTTACAATCAATCCGGTAATTTTTTTTATAAAGCAAATAAATTTGGCTTCAGGAAAGAATGACTTCGTTGATCTGTGCATGAATCATGGTTATATAAACACTGACTTATGCTCACTTACTTTTATAAACATTATCTTATGCTCACTTACTTTAACCTCGCCCATATCTCCTATTTGTCTTAATAAGTTGTGCACCTTGGATAAGTAAAAAGCTTGTTAGGTTCTTTTGTCTGGTGTTGGCTGAATAATTTGTTACTAGGTTCTATTTTGTCATATTAATGTAAGATTTCTGTCTTATAGGTTAGTCTTTGCAAAATTTCCTGCTAGGGTCCTGTACGTAATCATCTATGTACTTTACATACTATGAAGATATCCATCTTCTTGTTTGCAATGAATCTGCACATTATTTGACTTTGTGACTGGTAATAATCTAAGGAACCTGTTAAATATGATGTCATTCCAAGATTCCTCCAGTTCCTACGTACGCACATCGCAGGCTTGTGCTCTAGGAAATAGAACAACTTCCAGAATATATGTTATGATACGGTATTCTTAGCAAATTGTGATTAGTGGTTCACAACTTAGTTTGGTTGTATAGGATATATATTATGATGCAATATTTTATTATTATTTTTTTGGATAATCAATAATGTAGAATTTTATTGCAGATTGTGATTAATGATTCGCAACGCAGTTTAGTCGTACAAAAACAAGTTGTGCATAAGGTGTTATAGAAGTAAAAGTGAAGTTTTTCTTGATAATAAGCCCTTGGTTTTCATTTCTTCACCACTCTTTGCTTTTCCTGTTTCTCGTCTTCCTGCATGAGAATTCCATAAATGTCAAGTTAATATGAATTGATAATTCCTGGTGCAACTGTATCACACAGCTGCTGCCTTCTTGTTCTATTTTCCATTGCTTACTCAAACTAATTCTAGAAGTACAATTATTTTCTCAGTCGTTCCCATGGTTGTCAATATCGGTGATACACAATACGTATCGTCTGATATGCATCGATTCACGGCCTTTCCGTGTGTATCGGAAAGGTGTATCAGAAATTTTTAAAAATCGTTCGATACAAAAGATGAATCGAACGATACAGGTGTGTATCGTATCGGGAACGATATAACGATATTTTTAATTATTTTGAAAATAAAAAATATAAAAATTAACTAAATAAAGAAGGTTAAACGTCAATTTCT
>MKEJ01057984.1:0-14351 GCA_001753735.1 Embelia ribes
CTGTACAGCTGTCATAACATATTTACCTCGTTGGTCCCTGTTTTTCCTGATATTAGGCATGTGTGGCGGGTAATTTTGGCTTAATTACTGTAACAGTCCCTGTGTTTTATTATGTGTATATTTGTATATCTATCACTTAATATTAATTTTATTTTGGTTAAGAACTCTTTAATATTAAGTATTTTGTTATTAAATTTCTAGTTTATTTTAATTTTGTTATCTTATTTATTTAGTACTCTTTATGTACTTTATTTTTATTTATACATATATTTTTTTATTTCAGTTAAGAATTATTTTTTTTTAATTTTAAAAACTAGTAATTAATTTAAAAAATTAAAATAAAAATATAAATTAGGAGATGAGGAGATGGTGGGCCCGGGAGGGGGATGTCAGTGGAGGGAAAAGCGATTTGCCTCAACTATGCCAACATCGTTAGAGTGACTTAATTGGAATATTTTACTTTGAAAATGTCTGGATCAATTATTCAAGTACAAACAAAGAGATGGTATGTACCAAGTTGTAGATACAGTCGACAACGGATCAAAGGATGAATAATCTAAACATTTGATCCGATGCGCCAAAATGGTAAGTTTAGCTGCAGGAAAACAAATAATTTTGCACAGAAATGTTTTTTTCTAGTGTATTGAAATACAGTAATCAAACTTTAATAAATGATATAAACGATGAAAATCATTTCTATTGGCAAAACAAACTCCCGTGAATAGCTAAGGACATATTATCACGTGCACTGTGGAAAGAAATGGGACGGTGATAAAATGGGACCCGGGGGTCTCCCTACAGAGATGTCGGCCATAATTTGTCCCGTGAATCAGTCACTGATTTTTAAATCAACTATTAAAATTAAATAATTTTTTTTATTTTTGAATTTTTTTTAAAAATTTATATATTTAATTTTATTCAAAAAATAACTATTCTCATGTGTCGGATGGAGTCTATCCGGGCCCTCAGCCAGCCAGATATGGTCCCATAACTCAATAATTTCCTTATCTTCTGTTACGCACTGGCACAATTGCTCCCTCGGTTTTATTGGGTATTCCTACATTTAATGAGTAATAATAATAAGGGTAAATTACACTTTTCCCCCATGAGGTTTCTGAATATTTCATAATACCCATGGAGAACCTGAAATTACATTTGGCCCCGAGTCCAAATACATGTTTAACTTTCATGGAAAAAAACCATCTTATCCTTCATTTTGCTATCTTATTTTATTCATTTTGAAGCTAATAATTACAAAAATTAGAGAAATACTATCCCTTTTTAAGGAAAATAGTTTTTTTTTATATATGTAATTATACAATCTATTTTTTAAAAAATTGAAAACATTAGAGAATAAGAGTTACATAAAGAGTAATTCTGTAATTTAAGGAGTAATTTATAGATTTAAATCTGATTTTCACATTGCCCATAAACTTTGGGGCTAAAATGACTTTGCCTCAATGTGTCTCAAAATTATACTGTGAAACTCTGATACCTTACGGGGTATTTTGAAATTTTCAGAAACCTCATGGGGGTAGAGTATAATTTACCTTTTACTCTTATTTATGCTTTCATGATATGTGATGGCTGAAACAACATAGAAAAAGTTAATGCTAAAACTTTTACATTAAAATTATAAATAAAATATTTTATATTATAAAATTTAAACTTAAAAAATTAGGGAATAAACATGCAGGTTGCTTGTTTGTGCAATAATTTCGTTCCACAAAAGCATTTCTAAGGGGACAGGAAAGAAGGCAAATCAATGTTATCCTACGCTCGGCCTTATGATAGGCTCTGGTCAGAGTCACACACATATATACATATATATGTACACACATACATACATACATACATATATATATATATATATATATATATGAGAATAGGATGCAGAATTCAGATGCAGCTTTATTCATGTCCGACAGAGTGAATTAGATCTCATGAAAGAAGCATTATGGCATGCATCTGTATCTGTACAATTAATTAAATGCAGTCTGTAGTTATGTTTCTTTCTCCTAAAGCTGCAAAGAAGATTTAAAGACAAAAGCCCAAAAAAAAAAAAAACATAAATGTCAAACCCATTATTTGCTGTATAAAGTACTTTATAGCCCCAGATTTAATGAGAGCGTGGGTTGCTGACGAGAATGTTTGGCAGCCTGTTGTAAATAATTGTCCAATTTTTAAAACCAACAATGATCAGAAAATAGCCAGGCCGAAATTTAAATAAAAAAATTCTTTCTAAAAAATGTTAATAAGTACTTGGCAAGGAAAAGATGGTACGATCATGGAGATAAATTATAAATTACATAAACAAATTCTAAAATAAAAATTTCAAAAAAAGTTTTATAATTATACTTCCCCCTTTTTTTTTCAAGTGATCTTTTCAATTTGGGCATACTAATTAAAAAAAAAATAATTAGTAAAACTAGATAGACGAAATTTCCTATAAGTAATTTGTTGGGAATATGCATAAGTTATTTTGTTAGTCTAAATAGGTAACTTAGGAAAGTAAAATTATTTAATAAAAAATAGAATCTAGATAATTTATTTATTTTTCTTATAGTGAAATTACCAAAATATCAGTTAAAAAAAAATTTCAATTTGCTAAAAGTCAGTTATTTTAACGGTGGGAATATATATGCTAGATATGGAACACTAGTCAACCCGTAATTGGAAAAAAGTATCTAATACTTATTTTTTTCCAAAGGCTACATATCAAAAGTTGAATTTTTCTTTGAAACATTCTCAAGTTAATTAATGGACTTATCAACTAGTCCCACTACAAGTTTTCTTGGTCAGACACTAACATCAAACTTATTAAGTGTGAACAATTGAACGTGGATATTGAATAATTGGCTAAGCCTTTTGTATTTATTCTGAGAAACGAAATGGCAAGTTCATAGAGAGAGACAAACGTAATACTCCCTTATTTATCCAACTTATAAAAAGAAAGAGCAATAAATGAGATGTTATAGATTAAATTGCTACTCTTAGATATACAAATGTACCCCCTATCCAAATATGTAGTGAGAATGAGGAAGAATACAAAACACATCAAATATAAAAATGTAAAAAATTTTTACGAACTTATCGAAAAATTTGGAAGACCCCGGCTCCATTCGATCCCACACATTATAAATGGTACTATGTTTATCTACGCATAAATCACTTGTTCACTCATGCAATATACACGCAACGAGTGTAGCTTAATTAACTTTAGGCCACTTAGAATTTGCGACTTTGCGTAAAGAATATGGCACTAATACTCGAACAATGTCATGCTTTGTTCAGGCAAACATAGGCCATTGTCCATTCACTTACTACTAATTGGTTTGAAATGAACTCACAATGGAGAAGGACAATTACACATACAAACTACATACAAAATTTACAAAACAAAAGTCATCTTTGGCTCTGACATTTCTAGCGGGTTGTTGCTACCTATCATCACACAACCTCGTGCTTGGTTTTGTCCACATCAGCACGTGAGATTGTCCTCCTGGCGTGAACGATGATGCATTGTAACACCACTCTTTCTCACTCACTTTCTCTGATCTACCCAACAAAAAACATTGACTTTTATGTTTCTACAAGTTGGATTACAAAAAAGCATGTAGCTGCAAACGAACAATCAAGGTGATCTGTATTCTTATCGCAAATAACACGTTTGGTTACTATCTGAACGTGTTAAATATCAATGATATTTTAATAATTTTGGAGTGAATTTTAATTTTGAAATAATTAAAATATTTATAATGACATTGATGATAATTATTAATGGATTCAAAATAAATTTTTAAAGAGACATTGTAGTATTTAGTTTAAAATAATTTTTATTTACTATATTAATCACATAAAATATATATATAATATTATATATTGTATTTATTTCAAACGTCTCACAAGCCTAACGAGCCGAACAATTATATGTTCAAGCTCGACTCGTTAATACTATCGAGCTTAAAATTGAGCTTGAACCTGGTTCACTTACTTTTGAATCGAGTTCGAACAGCTCGCGAACAATTTGACTTATTGTCAGCCCTACAAATCGGACTAGCCCTAAACACGTTGTAGTTCCTTGGAGACCACGTCTCTTTATTTTCTATTAGGTTTCCATCTCTTGTATTTACGTACCAATCCATAGATAATCTTATAATTTAATTTGCCACCAAATACTATTATTTTTAGAATAAATTTCTATACACCATCAATTTTGAAAATTTTATACATTATCGAATTTGAATATATGCCATGAATTTATTTGTACATATGAATACCACAATATATACATTTTTATATATTATTCATCTAAATACAATGGTGCAAGCAACATATCTAAAATCGATGATATTTAAAATCTCTGTACCGATTTTGGATAGAAATTAGACAGTTTTTAGAATTAATTTTGCTAAACAGATAATCTATACATTAATTGTGCATAAAAGTTTTAACATTATTGACAATATTTCCTACCCTAAGCAACTTGTTCCAAATTAATGACAACATTTATATGTACTGAATACTGTGTACACAACTAAAAGACTCAATAATTTTGTTAATTTTTATGATCACACTTACTGTATGATGTGCCAATTATGTGATTGTCGTTTACACCACATTCTAAAAAAAATATATTCCATATTCTCTTGTAAAATATGGGGAGGAAAAAATATTGTATGTTAAGAACGTGTTTAAAATGATTTTTTTCGTGTAAAAAAATCTACCAATATCGGCACAACGTATAATTTGTGTTATAATATTCATAAATAGATGTCTATTAATTTTCTTAGTCTAAAATGTTTTTTTTTAAGTTTAAAATGAAAAACCGACTAAAAAACATAAAATATACATGTATCATGTGGTTTCTAACAGATGTTTCGAAGACACATTAATTTTTTGGTTAAGTTCCATTTCAATTCGGAAGTCAGAATTTCAATTATACGAACATACCTATATTGAATGAGAATAATTGTAAGTACTCACAAACTAATTTGGTAGAATATTTTGAATACAGGGCTTTAATCTTGTAATTTTTCGGGCTATAAGCTCGTAATTTTTTCGGTGTGATTGGTTTATCGAAAGTTTACAAAATACACAAACTTCTTCATCAACTTCTATATCAATTAAAAAAAAAAAATTATTTTTACGTACTTATGGATAGATACTAAAAGACAATAATTCAAGCATCTAGTACTAATTTCTCAACCAAATCTATAAATTTAATTTATAAGTTCTCTAGTTGTGATTGGGTTACAGCACATTCCACAAATCAAAGTTGAGAATAATTTGCACAGTTTAGAATAAAAAGCATTTGCATTAAATTCTCCTACTAGATTGTCTAAAATATAGAAAACATAAGTTTTATACCTATTTTACATAATCTTTATTTCTTACATCTGCATAAGATTATCTATCGCATTCTCTACTATATTAAAATATTATTTTCATATATTTAATTATTCCACATTTAAAATTTCATACATAACAATACATTTAATTATAAAATATTATTTATTTAATTATGTATTAATGATAAATATTATTATTTCTTAATTCTTTATATAAATAAAATATCTTTTTAAGCAAGAAAAAGAGGAATATAAATAATGGGATAAAAGAAAAATATAAATGAAAAACATTATATAAAAAATTATTATATAAATAATAGAAATATAAATAGAATAGCTTAATAAAAGCTACTATTCTTACCATTAAAAATAAAATATTTATAATATAAAATTTAAATTTAAAATTTAACAAATATATAATTTAAATATTAAAAATTAAATTCGAGTATATATTTATTATATAATTTAAAAATAACATATTTGCATAAATACTAATAAAATTATAATATTTATTTATTTATATATTAAAATTATTTTCTATATACTTAAAATTTTAGTTTATATGTCATATTTAATAGTTTTAATCTCAATAATTATTTTTAAATATTAAATATAAATTTTAATTTATAATTATTAATTAATTATTTTAAATATTTTTATTTTTAATTAATAATATTAATGGAGTGAGTGGAGAGATAATATTTTAATTTTTTAATATAATAGTGTAGTGATTTGAGAAAAAATGTATTAATTTTATATATTTAAGTAATGAATAGTTGTTTCTTAGATTTGGAAAATCAATCTCATACAAAACAAAAAAATAATATTATCTATATTTCCGTTAATTAAAATAGAACTCTTTGTTATTTGGATATTGTGGTCTAAATCTATTTTTCCCCAAGCTAATGGCGAACTGCGTCATTCGTTATGGGTTATTTTAATTAAAACTTTTAAACAAAAAAACAATTTATTTTTGATGAAGCGAAAAAGCTTATTGTACCAGTTTGAAAATTGAAGAAACAAATATGATTTAATTTTTAAATAAAAAGACTAATAAATTCGAACTTTCATGGCCCAATCAAACAAGCCCTGTGTACAATTGGCGTGTAGGCAAAGAGTACCTACTACTTTCCAAAAGACTTGTAAGGCTCGGTAAGAGTTTTTTCAATTATAAAAATAATATTTTTAAATAAAATTATAAAATTATTTTTGAAAATTTTCCCTATAAAATTTTATTTTTATGATCAAATAAATTTTCCATCTTCCATTGGCTCATATGGATAACTAATTAAGTATAAGTGTGAAAGTTTGTTGATGTGTCGGATCGAGAATTTTTCACATTAGCCTACTTCAAAAGTTTCCCAAAAAAAAAAAAAAACTTCCAAAAGCTATATCACTTGGGATTGGTTTCAATTTGTTGCTTATTTTTTATTTATTTCAAAATCTATCATATTATTTACAGTTTCGTTTCAATTTTCCTCTCATTTTTCAATTATTATAATTTATTTCCTATATTCTTATACTCCCTATCTTTTATGCCTTATTTAATTTACTCATATAATTATTATGTTTCATTATAAAATATAATAAGCAATTGAAATAACAACTATAAATTAGTGTGAATATTTTGGTGAAAATCATTTATTGGTCATATAACCTTTACAGCTTTTTTCAAAAAGCTTCTTTTCATAAATTACAATGCGGAAGTGGGTGAGAATGAGATACGTACGAATCATTCCACAGTATAGCACAGGTTAAAATCTCAACGAATCAAACTATGCATGATTGCAAAATGATCCAACGGCACCGATAATTTGATACCAACATTTGAATAAGAAATCAAAGTGTACAAAGGTCTACATCTTGCTAAGAACATGACATCATAATTAATTATTGTTGAAAAATTATATAAAATAATAAATATTTATTTCTGCCACGAGCTCCAGTTGTAATGGAAATGGTAACTTAATATGCTATCAGAGCCTAGAAACAAACAACTCAAGTGTAAAAGCATACATGTTCTCGTATTGATGGCACTCTTAAATTGGAGATTAGGCTTTCGATGAAGTGATGAGCAAAACAATATCGGATTTATATTCTAACAACAACAAGACCGGATAGGGAAAAATCGTAATTTGTCTTATGATATAAGTCCTTACTCTCATCCATGAATACGACTACGGTATTTCTTGCATTTGATATTCTTAAAAAACTTAGCACTCGATCCACAAGTCCGATAGGGTGGAAGCATCATCTTTAGGCATATTAATCTTCCCCAATTGATTCAACCGCCATTGTCGAGTTCCCCTTCACATATCATGGATTATAAACCCTATGGTATTAAAATTTTTAACTTGCCTAAACTTAAGCCAATATCCATACATATTATCTTACTTACAAATAATATTATCATCTTAGTATGCAATGATGAACCTATGAATTTGATTATGGTGTACAATTATCGGATTTTTTTGGTGTCAAAAATTTTAGTGTGAATTTTTTATTTATAATTTTCGTGTTAATTTTTTAGTGTGAATTTTTTTATATAGTTTTAAGGACTCCTGTAAACTATATACTTATGTATTTGGGTCTGCCACTGATTGTATGAATCATACTAAATCAAGCTTCTTATAAAATTATATACAATTAAAAAAATGAACAAAACAAAAGTTGCCCTATAAAAAAGATTAAAAATTTATCAAAAATAATATTATGAAAAATCAAAACAATAATTAAAAATTGAAATATGCTACAGACAATCTGTGCATTTCCCGAGTTTCAACCTAATTAATATATAATTAGAGCGACTCGTAAACATAAACATATCAATTATTTTAATAATCAAATATAATTCTCATACTAAATATAAAAATATATTAAAACTTAACTCGTATTTTACTCGGAGTAAAATAGAATCCGAGTACTGGAGCTAATTATTAAAACATCAACTCATATATATATACCCTCAATATCTCCCCAGTTATTTTTAGAACATTCCTATAAGTATTTTTATATGTTTAATTTCTCCTTTGTTACTTCTGAAATGAAAAATTTTCGTTCATAAATGTGTCATATAAGTTTTTTTTCATATTTTTTTGTATTTCTAATTTTTTTAAGAATATTATAGTACACTTATCAATGGAAAAATATACTATTAATAATTCTTTACTAAATTTTCTTTTTCACAAAACTATAAAATTCTAATTAAAATAAACAAATATTATTATATTATACTATATAATTATTGTAATAAAATTTTAAAAGTGTATTTCTAATCTAACCAGTCTATAAAAAATACTAACTTTACAAAATGTTTTATATACTCTTTTTTTCAAATTTGTCATTTATCTCGTTTCTTTTCAGTGAAAGTTATCGCATCCAAAATTGTAAATTAATTAATTATAACTTGCATATTTTTTGTTAAGAGATATAGTATTGCATTTTTAAATATGGCTATTGATAATTATCACAAAAACAATAAATTAAGTAATTTAAAATAAAAATATCAAAATTTTAGGAAATATTTATTCCGTCTCATTTTAATAGTCTTATATTTCGTTTTAGTCCGTCCCAATATGTAGTTCAGTTTCTATTTTAGACAAATAATTGAAAAATCACTTTACTAAAATACTATTATTTATTGTAATCATTTAATTACTCAATCCATTATAAATTGTGCAAAATGATACTATTAATTAGAAGTATTGTAATAAATAGAGTAAAAATATTTTGGACTATAACAATATTAATTGATAATTTTAAATACTAGTAAAAAAAGAAGTGGGCCCCGTTGAAATGAGACCAAAGAAGTATAATTTACAATTGATTGCATATTTATAAAACTTAACAAAATATTTAAATATTATATTAATTCCAAAAGTATAAATTAGTGACACAGGTCCACGAAAATACCTCAACATTTTTATATATAATGCATGCTTAAAAATTTATTAAAATAATAGTCATAATACTCATATTTTTATTAAAAATTATTAAAAATAATTTTGTATTTCGCAAATTTGCGAAGTGCATGCAATTTGGTAGTGGATTTAAAAAAGCGTGATTAGAAATCAAATGAGATGCGGTTGGAACGGTGTGAGCTCCACTCACTCATCTCTCTCTCTCTCTCTCTCTCTCTGTATCTCTCTCTGGCTAGAAAACAAGCAAGATGAAGGTGAGCAACAATCTGATAGGGTTGTTCAATTTAGTCACATTCATTCTATCGATCCCGATCCTATGGGGCGGGGTGTGGCTGAGCAAGCAGGGGACCTCCGAGTGCGAGCGGTTCCTCGACCGGCCGGTCATCGTGCTCGGGGCGTTTTTGTTGGTGGTCTCCCTCGCCGGCGTCCTCGGCGCTTGCTGCGGGGTCACGTGGCTCCTCTGGCTCTACCTCGTCGTTATGTTTTTACTCATTGTCACACTCTTCTGCTTCACCATCTTCGCCTTCGTCGTCACCAACAAAGGTTTATATATCTGTATATATGTATGTGTGCGTGTGTGTGTGTGTGGTGGAACCAATAATTGTTTGTTGGGTGTTTCTGTATTATCAATTTTGATAGCAATCACAACAATTTTTTCTTATTTTATTTCTAGATCTCAACTAGAAATCCACAGGGGCAGCTCCAAGTTTTTATTATACATAAATATTAGATTTTAGGAAAAAAATTAGTAATTGAAACCATTAAAATATAAATTTCAACCCATAATTTTAAGTCATACTTTTTTGAACCCATGGTTTCTGTAATATTTAAGTTTTTGATTGATAAAAATCACTAGAGTAAAATCCATACTTTGGAAACTCGTTACCGCCGTAGTTCTAAAAAGTCATTTTTATACATAAAAAATATTAATATGCAAAAATAAGAAATTCTAGAACAATATTTTTTGCAACATACTGGTATATTTATTTTATTTTGATGCCAAAATTTTATGAAATTAGTGAAGAAAATTACTGTAGCATTACTATAAAATTTTATAAAAATTGTGAGACTGATGTGGGAGATTTCTCACCTCAAATTGGGGGCGGGGAACCGTTTAGAAAGATTGGTGTGAATGCAATGCTCTAAGAAAAATTGAAACATTGTTGTTGCAAATTTCTCATAATAAGAATTCAAATGGGAGAAATCTATCACTTATAAAGACCGGTGTGAATGCTCTTAGATGCTTTTGTATTCTCAATTTAAGACCTGCTTTGATCTTTACTATGCTTGGAATGTGTAATTGTTAGGGCATTCCCACTAGTGTCTTTATCCCCATCCTCTAAATTTGAATTACTATAGCTTAAACTCTAAATTAGAGGATCAGATATAGAGAATGCTCACATCAGACTTTCGGAACTTAGAAATAGCAAGGGGATGAACGGTGTATCTTAGTTCAAGGAGATCAATACAACAAACTCCATGTTTTGACGGGATTGAACAGTATCGATTCACTAGAGAGGGCATTCCCTAAATTTAGGATAGAGGCACCACATAGAGTGACTGGTGGGGTTGCGCTTTAGATTAAAGGTAACTCCCAAATTTTTTCTATATAAATTTATTTAAATATTTATGAAATATGTATATATACAAATTTATGTTAAAAATAATAACTTTTTATCGTGAACATTTGGTAAAATCACTAGATCTTTTATTTATTTGACTGCTTTCTATTTCGTTTATAACATAATTTTTCCGTGAAAATATATGCTGCTAATGTTTCTTAATTAATAATTGGATTTATTTTATGTAAAAGATGACCTTTAATAACGTTTTTGCCTTAGGCCCCGAATGTGTTGGGCCGACCCTGTTAGATGTCATTGTATTTGTTTCCTGTTTAGAGTGTGTTTCGTTAGATATTTGTTTTTATATTCTCAATTTACTGTGTACATTACCACAGGAGTCTGCAATTGGCTGAGATATTTCGTATTTTGGATTTGAACTCTGTTTTGATACTTAGAGCATTTTTTTTGTTAGATATTTTACTTGTGGACGTTCCTGTTTTTCACCTTTGTTGGCATCAAATTCTGTATTTTCAGTCAGTAAAATTGTGCATTTGTGGATGTTCCTGTATTTTCAGTCAATAAATTATGTATATTGTAGCTCTTCTGTTGGATTGTAAGTTTGTTGGTTATGGTACCTGGTCCTTTGTGTATCTCTGAGTTTGCCCTAGAATCTTTATCTTTTAATTGTATATATTTCAAGTTAGAGTGTGTTTGTCTATTTTGATATTTATTTTGGGATCTAGAACTGTTGATATGCCAATTTGGAGAGTATTTTCGTGTTTAATCTTTATTGTATCTCAAGAGTTAGCCCTGACTTTCATTTTCTGGACTTATATATGTTCCTCTTATGCTCATTTGATTTGCAGGCGCGGGTGAGGTTTTGTCGGGAAGAGGGTATAAGGAGTACAAGCTTGGAGATTACTCAAACTGGTTGCAAAATAGGGTGAACAGCACAAAGAACTGGAACAAGATTAAGAGCTGTTTGGCTGATAGCAAGGTTTGCCAGAGCTTGATTGATGATGGAACTACAACCACTGTGGATCAATTTTATCTGAAGCACTTGTCCTCAGTTCAGGTATAAAACTGATCCCTATACAGTGTATACACTATGATCTGAATCTGATTGTCAATCCTGAAGGTTTGCTTTGAATTTTAATGTGAATGGTGGTGAGCATTCCCGGTGTTACAGAATGCATGTATTTAATTTTGCTATTTTTGTGTTCTTGTTTTCGACCGTTCGCTAGAAATGTGAACAATGGCACTTCATAATTTTTGATGAACCATTTATTGTAGTGCTTTTGTTCTTAGGATTTCCCCTTTTCTCTTTAGTCAGATAATTTATCCTGAAAATTTGCAGTATTTGTTGAGCTATTGGCAATGGGAATCTTGCAAATAAAGTAAACCATATTTTGGACATTTTATCTTTCACTTTTGGACCATTAATTTGAATCTTGGATAAAACTTTTCATGGTTCTTTCTGTTTTGCTTGTTACATTTTCCCTAGGAATTAAATATCCCTTATTGCTCCTTTCAGAGTTAAATTTGTGTGCTTTAGTCATGTGAAATTCTTGCATCTGCATGTTTATGGATCTAATTTGAAAAGTTAAGAGCCGTTTGATTATACTTTTTAACCCTTTTTGTAAGTCCTTTTTCTGTATTGTTTCTGCTCTGCTGGAACCTTTTCTTAATCTTTTGGCTTTTCCTTAGTCTGCATTGATTTAAAAGTTTCTGACCAACTGAAAGCCCAGGAAAATGACTCAAGGTCCAGATTTTTCCTGATCTCAACATCTTGCAGAACCATCTTCATTAGTTTCACACTTGTCTATGTTCTGAATAACATATTTGTTGCGGTGAATTTTCCGTTTTCTTTGAAGTTACTTCTTTTCCATTGTAATGCTTATTGTTAATTTTCCTCTCTTTTCACAGTCAGGGTGCTGCAAGCCATCAGATGCTTGTAACTTTACATACGTAAGCCCCACCAACTGGACCGTAACATCCAACTCCACTTCAGCCGCCAGTCCAGACTGCAGCCTGTGGAGCAATGATCCGAACGTCCTCTGCTTCAACTGTCAGTCGTGCAAAGCCGGGCTCCTTGACAACATCAAACACGACTGGAAAAGGGTAGCTGTTGTGAACATCCTATTCCTCGTGTTTCTCACTGTCGTATATTCCATCGGGTGCTGTGCCTTTAGGAACAGATAGGAACATCACAGGACTAAGCAGTATCCTCACAGTGTGGAATCTCTTTTTCCAAGTCCCATATCATTTCGTATTCCGTGTGAAGCTTTTAAATTCTCGGGCTTGTTTGCAATAGTTTGATACGTTTAGGGGCTATTTGTATTGAGCTGCTGTAGTTGATTTGTCCATGTTGCTACATCTCTTAGCTCTATGAGGATTTCTATGGATCTGTAGTTAGAGTGTGTGTCCAATTCTTACTTTTGCAGCAATATTTGGGTTTATTGGTACGTGAACAAATCCAATGGTGGGTGAAATATAAAAATCTTGATGGTAAATATATTTTGGTGCATCTTTTGTGGCCATTAAATTTGCTTGGTTTGAACAATTCTCTGTAATCTCTATTGCATCATAGCTAGCTGTCGGTTACTGTCACTTGTAGCATCTTTCATCTTATAAAAAAAGTGAACCATATTGGGAAATTCTGGCTAATAAAATGGATTGATAATTTTAGATCGACCTGTACCACGTGCGTAAAAATCCCTTTGTAGCATCTCTTAGTTTGCTCACGGGTTCATTTGATAAGGTCTTTGATAGATCACCAACTCAATCATGCCATGTTAAGGGAAGATGCTTGGATGAGACCCGGCGGACATAGGGTTAACGGGTAGGGGGCCGAGTTAACTTGAGTTATATGAGAAAGTATATATATTTTATCTCGAGAGCCGTCTAAGAGAGGAATATATTTTTTTTAAACTTTCTATACATACCCCACCTCACCCCACCCTTCTGTGACCATGTGGCTATGTTATATGTTGGGGAGAGGGCATGTTTGGTGAAAAATTTATTTGGTTATGTGCTATAAACTTGTCATATAGTAATTAATTTACTTCATATTATTTTAATTTTTGTTAATGTGTGCGGTTGACGATGTAGTAATGTTGGTTCTTAGCTCTGATTTATATAGGCAATTGATATCCTTACACTAAACTAGATCTGCTTAACGTATAATATATCTAATTTTATTATAAAAATATGAAGACTCTTTATAATTTTTTCTATTTTATAATTCGAAAATACCCCTCTCACTGTTACAAATTTACAAGTATTTTAGTTAATAATTTAAACAAAATAAAAATAATAATGTATTTAACAAAACATATATATTACCATTTATCCAAATATTCTATTTTAAAAGATAATAATTTTGATAATTATAGCAATAGTCCACATGGTTTCTACAATATTTTTTTTTTGTTTCAATAATTTTACTTACAATAGTAATAGTTCTCGAAATTTGAAAAATTGTCAAACTTGGCCATCAAATTTTAAGAAAAATAACA
>MKEJ01057992.1:0-15050 GCA_001753735.1 Embelia ribes
GTTATGATTATTAATGATATTATTGCTGAAAAAAACATTATACAGCATCTTTTATTTTAATTTTTATTATCCTTTGTTTTATAATTTCACTTTATTTTGGATTCATATTATAATAATACTTTTAGGAAAAAATAATTTTTATTATGCTAATTTTGATTTTTGGTGGAGATCCTATTATGATATGTATGTGTATATTTAAAGATAATGAATATATAATATTTTTTCTTTCCCAGATTTTGATTACTTAATTTAAGAAAACATGTATCAAAAGACTACGCGGCCAGTTATTGAAAAAATACGTAGCCACTTATTAAACAATTATGCAGCCACATATCGCGATTAGAGTATCTCAACTTTTATATTAACTAGCGTTGTAACTTGTGCGCTGTACGACATGCATGAAATTATTTATTTTTAAATTATTAGATATATCCGTGATCATGTTATTTTATAATTTTTTTGTTATTATATTCAATATTATATTTGTTCTAGATTGAATTACTATATAGTGGCAGTGTAATTTTTCTTTTTCATTCTTTCCATAATAATTTTTAAAAATTACCATATGTATTTACTCAAACATCATGAATTTAATATATAAATTTTGTATAACAAATTTTATATAAATATATTAACATAAACTTTTCAAAATATATAAATTTTTACTCGTAAATTGACATTAACATAATAAAGATATATTATTCCAACATAAATAATTTTTGATTTTTTTTTCTAATTGTAATTTTCATCCTTTTGTTTCAATTGAAAGCTGATTATGGTATATGTTTTATTTTTTTTAGAACAATATTATATTGAGTGAAATTTATTACAATAATATTTTCAAATAAATTAATATAATTTTAATAAATATTATTTTTCAAGAAGTTTAGTTTTGTAGAATTGCTTTATGATAAGTTTTATTATTCAAAATTCCTAAGTTTATGGGACACATATTAATTAGTTATGCAGATATTTGTTACAAATTAGAAAAGATAGTTGAAAGGATAATTTTGACATAATTTTTCAGCATAAATAATTTTTTTATGTTTTTTTGATATATAATTTTTTATCTGTAACTGATATTGATATATTTAACTTTCCAACTTACGTACATTTTATTATTTCAAAATAACAAATTCTATCTTTTTACTCCTATGCATAGAGTCATTTGGCATATATTTTTTTATTTTTTATATGTTTTCAAGAAGATTAGTTTATAGGAACTCTATTATGCTAATATTTTCAAATAACAAATATAATTTTAATCATTTCAATTGTTCAAGAAACTTAGGTTTAATAATGTTGTATTATGACAAATTTTATTTTCTAAAAATTCTAAATTAATTGGACACGTATCAGTTAATTATGTGAACACTTATTAGAAATAGATAAAAATAGTTGAATGAATAATTTTTACATAATTTATAACATAAATAATTTTCATCTTTTTAAAATTATAATTCTTATCTATAGAATCCGTTTTTGTTTCTGCACTAAAACTATATGTTTTAGTTGTATTAAAGATGATTAGAATTAGAAGATTCTAGAACAATGATATTTTCAAATATAATAATATAATTTACTAAATTTTGTTATTCAAGAAGTTTAGGCTTAAAATTATATTATAATAGGTGTTATAAGTTATGATTCTTAATAATATTATTTTTGAAAAAAAAAAATCACATGGAACATTTTATTTTATTTTTTATTATCCTTTATTTTATGATTTTAATTTTTGTGTTTTCATATTATAATAACACTTTTTGGAAAAAAATAATTTTTATTAAATTACTTTTGATTTTTGTAGAAATCCTATTACGATAATGCTTCTAAAAAGATAATAGTAATTATTATAATATTTTCAATATTGAAATCCATGTGTATATGGAAAGATAATGAAGTTGTAAGATTTTTCTTTTCTAAATTTAAAGAAACATGTGTAAAAAGAATAGACTGTCACTTGTAAAAAAAAATAAGTACGCAGTTTCCAAATAATTATGAAGACACAGGAGAGAAAGTATTAATAACAGATAAGTAATATGTAATTCCTGACAAGAGACGGCATAGAGAAAAATCAGAACTAGTCAGACCTTAACGAAAGTGCTTTCTGAAAAGAATATTTATTCGCAGGTCAATTATCAGGAAGCCAAGGACAGCTCTGCAATTTGCACTCCCTAAAGCTATCTTCGAACGAGTTTTCGGGAGAAGTGACGGAGTTCATAAACGGCTTATCAGGATGCGTTGAAAGCAGCTTAGAGATGCTGGATTTGGGTTATAACCAACTGACAGGCAATCTACCTGATTCACTCGGATACCTAAAGAACCTGAGGTATCTTAAACTGTGGTCTAACTCGTTTAGAGGTTCGATTCCAAACTCAATAGGGAATTTGTCGTCTTTAGAGGAGTTGTACTTATCCGAGAATCAAATGAGTGGGAGCTTACCAGACAGTCTTGGGCAGCTCGAGTCGTTGGCTGTGCTAGAGATCTCCGAAAATTTATGGGAAGGGGTGGTCACCGAAGCTCACTTTGCCAAACTCGTCAGATTGAGGGAGTTAAAAATGACTAAATTATCGCCAAATATTTCGGTGGTTTTCAATATTAATCCTAGTTGGGTTCCTCCATTTAAACTCAGTTTCATCGACATCCGCTCATGCCAACTCGGCCCTAAGTTCCCTTCATGGCTTCGAAATCAAACTGGCCTAAAGACTGTGGTGCTCAGCAATGCTAGAATTTCAGATAACTTACCAAAGTGGTTCTGGGAGTTGGATCTAGTCCAGGAGATCAATATCGCTTACAATGGTTTTACTGGAAAAGTTCCAAACACTTTGCGATTTAGCTCACAAGCGAATGTTGATCTTAGTTCGAACCGCTTTGAAGGTCCTCTTCCGCTATGGCCTTCGAATGTGAGTACACTATATCTGAGGGATAATTTGTTCTATGGACCGATACCTCCAAGTATCGGTGAAGTCATGCCACATTTAACAGACTTAGACATTTCTAGAAATTCCTTAAATGGTAGCATACCATCGTCTATAGGCCGTATGACTTCCATGACAAACTTAGCAATTTCGAATAATTTTCTGTCGGGAGAAATACCCGACTTTTGGAATGGCATGAATGATATGTACTCCATCGATATGTCCAACAACAGTCTATCGGGTGCAATCCCAAGGTCGATGGGTTCCCTACCTTTCCTTCTTTTCCTAACGCTAAGCAGCAATAACCTATCGGGAGAAATCCCCTATGATTTGAAGAATTGTGCGCTCATGAATAGTCTTGATATTGGTGACAATCGACTATCGGGGAACCTTCCGGCTTGGATTGGCGAGAACATGCCACTTTTACTGATCCTCCGTGCACGGAACAATTCCTTCACTGGGAATATTCCGCAGCAAATATGTCATCTCTCTGCTCTGCACATATTGGACCTTTCAAAAAATAAAATGTCGGGGTTTATTCCACCGTGCTTAGGGAACTTGACTGGATTTAAAACGAAAGTTGATTTTGAAGATGAAAGATACGAAGGGCGCCTGAAGCTAGTTTCAAAGGGCAGATTACTTGAATATAGGGAATCCAGCCTATACCTAATGAATAGTCTAGACCTTTCAAGTAATATATTTTATGGAAGTATTCCTGAAAGTCTAACAAGCCTTTTGGAATTACGGACATTGAATCTGTCCATGAATCACTTGACTGGAAAGATTCCGGAGGAGATTGGGAACTTGAAATCATTAGAAACCCTCGATCTCAAAAACAACAACCTCACAGGTTCTATTCCATCAACTATGTCTTCTTTAACTTTTCTAAATTCCTTGAACTTGTCGTATAACAGCTTGTCCGGCAAAATTCCTACAGCCAACCAGTTTCAAAGCTTGAACGATCCGTCGATTTACAAAGGTAATCCTGCACTTTGTGGGACACCTTTGGAAACCAGATGCGTTGGTAGTGATGAGGAGACACCTGTCAAGGATAAGGAAGGCACCGACAAGGAAGGTCCTTTTGAAGACGTATGGTTCATTGTCAGTATAGTAGTAGGATTCTTCATTGGATTTTGGGGGGTTTGTGGCACTTTGATAGTCAAGAAGCATTGGAGATATGCATTTTTCAATTTCCTTGACGAAATGCAAGACAAAATGCTCACAAGTCTGAACAGGAACTGCTTCTGTAAGAGGAAATTTGGCATAGCATGAAGGGACCCTATATGCATCATCCAAACAATGGTCTTTCTAGATTGCAATGTGTCTACTTGAACTCTAGACAATAAGAATAAAGCAATTTTCGCTGCTGCTATTGAAGGGCTGATCAGGCATTGCTAATGCTGTTTATGATTTGAATGTTTCTGTAATGAGTGTATGTATGTGGTGGTGACAAAATTTATCAAGTATAATACTTTTATGGCTGCTATTGAAGTGCCGATCTGGTATTGCTAGTGCTTTTTGTGACTCTAATATTTATGTAGAGAGTATATATGTGGTTGTGGCTCTAATATTTTTGTAGTTTTTGTTCTCTGTGTCCGAATCCAAGTTTGTAAATGTTTTAATAGAAGTAGCAAATCTCAGGTCATCAGCGCATATTTCGCACATGTTACTAACTATACAATCATGAGTAGTAGTGATAATCCATCTCTGAAACCATTCTTAAGCGCCCTCGGAACACAGGGTGCTACAATAATTAGCGGGGCTGTCTTAAATCAAGTGAAGGATAATATGATCTTTCCACTTGTATTAGTCTAATTTGTATTGCGGCTTGGGGCAAAGTATAATTTCAGATAACTATGAGTGTATTCTGAAATCTTCTAAAACCTCATGCGGGTAAAGTGTAATTCACTCCCATCTCGGCCTCCCTACTACGTGTCTCCGTCCGTCATTTGTATCAACTTCCGTTTCTGCCGCCGCCAAACCCAAACCAGTCCTTAACATGCGCACTCCAGTACTACAACTACACCTCTTCGCTCTTTCACTTATACTAGCCTGAAGCTTGTGCTATGATTGAATATGATTTGTCTTTGAAAATTAAAATTGAACAAACTGTGTACACTAATTGTAGAATTTTTTTGCAAAATATAGTAATGAAATTTTTAAAAAATCAATCAAAGTTGTACATGTAATTCCTCTGGTAGGTTGTAGTCTAAGAAGAAAAAGAAATTATATAAAAAGAAGAAGGAAAGAGGGGAAGAGACGACGGTGGGACAGTGGTTGGTTACTAAATATGTGATTTTCTTTTTATGCCCTTAAGTAACTAAACGAGAAATGGAATAGAGTATACAATTTTGTAATTTTTATGATAAAAATTGGGTATTTTTGGAATGTAAAAATGGATACAACTTCATTCGAGGAAGAAAGCCCCGGCTTTATATATTGAAATATGCTCTGTTAGCTACTTTTTATAATGATTGATTCTATTTTATTCTACATATGTATGTGTGTGTGTGTATATATATATATATATATATATATGACGTCGCCAAATTCTTCTAGAGATTTTTTAAAACTTATTTCTCTTATAAAATAGAAATTGACTATTTTTAGTCTTTTTAAAATGAACTTACTATATAATTAATTTAATAATATACAAATATGAAAATTGAAAAAAAACATTTTTCGGATAAGTTGACATGTGTTTTATATATTGGCAGAAAAAATTATTTGTTAATAGCGTGAGACATTCTCATATGGAAAAGTCGTCGTTGCATTTCTAGAAAGTTTTCTGAAAATAGCAAGACTAGATTTACATAATTTCTCCTCATTTTCTCCTTTCCCTTTCTATTTGAGAAAGGGAAATGGGCTTTGGAAATGCTGCTGTGAATGCTCTTATTCTTTCTAACCAGCGAACTCTCATATCTCATTATCACATGCCCAAACCACCTTAGTTAACTCTCTCTCATCTTATTCTCAATTAAGGACACTCCTAACCTTGTACATAAATATTCATTTCTAATTTCATCTTTCCTAGTTTACCCCAAAATATGCTTACCTATAACACTTATTTTGCATTCATTTTGTTTCTTAGTTTTCCAACATGCACTTTCATGTTACGGCCGTCCTAAAATAACTTACAACCCCAAAGCTAGCCACAGAGCCAGTGATGGACCTATGAAAAGAATCCATCTCATATCCTATTTCTTAGTATAAATTGTTAGTTTTACAGCCTTAGCGCCCACAAAAAAATTCTGACATTTAGCCCCATTAAAAATTTTAAGTGACCTTCAGCACCCCCAATATCCTAATCCACCCACCCCTGCACAGAGCAGAATTTAAAACAGAGTAAAAAAAAGTTCAAAAGCGCACATACCACACACACACATATGTATGTATCTGTACAAGGATGGATGTTGAAAGAGCTGCCAAGTTAACAGATGTTACCTAGTATACGGGGGCACCGTCGAATTCAGCTTCCGGGAGAGAGAGAGAGAGAGAGATGAATTTGGAACAAACGTGATATAATTTGGTCAAATCGGTGAGAGCATAATAATATAAGTAATCCCTAGCCTGCAAACTAATTTTCCATATTTCTTAACGTCCCAACAAAATATATATTTTCTAACAAATAAGTCAAATAAAAAAACAATTATTGGGCCTATAATAGTAATCACATTGATTATAGGCACATTTGTAAAATTAAAACTCATTTAATGATTTTTTTAGTTCATTTAATAATTTTATTGTCAAAATTTAATTTTTTTTCAATACAATACAATTTTTATTAAAGATAAATATACGTGTTCATTTTTCAAATATGAACTGTGCCTATGAGGTTAAAATCCATTTAAATCAAAATAAATAAATTTTATTGGGGGGCTAAATTTAATTACCGGCAAAATAAAGAAAGGACAAACCACAACACGGCAAAAATTAAATGGGAATATATTTTAACATAATTTTGGTTCCTCCACCCCTATTTCAAAAAGAAATGATTCTTCTTTCTCCTTCGCCGTTTCTTTCTAATTCATTTTGGTTTCATTGTTACCTCTATTTTTCACTTCATAGCTCCAACTTCAATAATAATATTACCATCAAAAATAATTTTTCCATATCAATCATCCATTTTTTATTAATTGACAATGAAATTTTTTGACAGTGAACATGAACACGGTCATGCGAATTTTACGAGGATTGCAAACGTGTGGCAACTAATCCTGGTTCCCGAGCACGGTTCCTAAGTACAGTTGAGTCGGAACAATTTTCCCAAAAAATAAAAGTTAGTCGGAACAATCTATTGCCCTAAATCATGGGAATTAAATAGAAGCATACACAATAACTATCAAAACCTTCTATGTCAAAGATATAAAATCAACCCAAATTTGCATTGCTTATGCTTTGTTATCTCTCTTTTTCTCCCCAAACATTTCTTTGTACTTCAAGACAATTTTTTTTTTTTTTTTTGAAGGTTCAAAATTATAAAAATCATATGGCAGTTTCCACATCTTTAATATTAATTGTTCTTAGCCCTTCAGGAAAACAAACTCCAATGAAATTACACTTTTATCCCTGACCACCTTCCCCTTTTTCATTTTACAACATGCCTTTTTTTCCTGCACTTTTCATCTTCGTGATCATATGATAAATGAGGACCGACAATTTTCAAAACATCATAAGGAAGAATCTTAAGATTCAACGTTGAGTCGGTCCGTTGTATATGATTGGGGATTAAATTTGAAGGGACGGGATGTATTTGATGAAAACTTTCAATTAAAAGAACTGATTTTCTAGCTTAGAAAAAACTGTGGTCAAACCAACTTAAAGCTTCTAACATATTTAGATTGAGAAGCCAAAAAAAAATTCAAATCATAGGCTAAGCGGTTAAATGCTTTACAATTTTTATGCAATCAAGTAAAAGCTGAGCTTAGGAGATGGAAACGAACACAACATATATGAAATGAAGTCATATGCACTACGAATGGGGCTATTTAATCATCCATTTCCGCCAAATTTGCCATAAAAGGTAACTACTCATAACTTGTTTGTTAACAGCAATGTACTACAAGATATCATCAAACAAATGAGTCTCTTCTATCTTAACATTATCTTTCCCTAACTGCAACAATAAGTCAGAATCATTTATAAAACCAAATTACATCCAGGGTATTTAGCACAGGTTGAAGCTTACACCAACCTATATAACAGGCTGTCTCATACCTACCCATAGACAAAAACCCTTCTAGCCCTTGTACAAGAAGGGATAAAGATACCAGACAATAGACCGCCATCTTCCTTGGCGCAAAGCAACAGCCTTCGAATTACTCACGCATGGGCAAATCTACTAGCTCACCAACTCCAAGAGTGAAAAATTATAAGTATTTGACCATGCCTCGACCCTCAATGCTCAGCTTTGTAGCTTGAAGCTGCTTCTTTTTAGGTGCTTTCAACTGTTGCAACTTCTTTTGCATCTATGGAAAATTGAGGAATCAAGTATTCATAAACTTGAACAATACAAAACAAGGGAAGAAGTCTATTTTTTCAACATATATCAAATGACCACCACGCACAAAACAGAAGCACGCCTTTCAGAATTTTTAATACTTCTTGATCAATTCTTAGAACAGAACACTTCTTGGTATTTTTTTCATCTTTTCCTATTTCAGATAACCAGTTACCTACCCAACTGGGATCTGAAAGGCTTGCAGTAATGAGTAAATATGGCAGGCACAATAAACTCCCTTCGACCTTACAACGGATATCAAAATTAAAGTAACAAAAAGGCTAGGTTATGCCTCAATCTATTTCAAACTTCAAATTTTTTTTTTTTTGAAGATGAAAGGAAATAACTTGGCACTTCATCTAAAAAAGTGCTTTAACAGCATCAGTTAAGGGTATGTTTATATGCATTCAAAAGAGTAGTACTAGTGTTCAAACAAAGGAACCAACCTTCATCCGCCGTTGGTCTTGCACAATCTGTTTAGCACGGGCCCTGACTTCATCTGGATCAATCTTAGATTGCGGACGAACCACAAAATCAAGTGCCATTGCTTCTGGTCTTGCAGTAACCCCCCTAGAAGATGATTGGCCAGAATTTCGTTCCCTGAATGATTCTCAAACTTCAAGATAGAAACCTTTACAGTGAAAACTTAATGCAAAATACATGGAAAAACATCACTGCATAACTAGAAACTATTATGCATGATAAACGATGAATTCTTACGGTGAAAATTCAGCCAAATCCAGATTGTCATCTCTAGATTTCATTCCTGATGCCTTATTCATTGGCCTATGGGGAAACAGAAGAATCAACATAATAAAAAACTGGATGCACGAAGAAACGACACAGCAACAATTGTCAATGTATTACCATATAAGAGTAGAATTAAATAACAATACTTTGTAACAGATGGTCTCCGGAAAGGAACCCTCTCATCTTCATAGTTTCTCATATCCTCAAATCTCGTGCTCTTATTGAATATTGGTTTACTCTGCAATACGACCAGCAAAAGTTTCAAATCGTTACTGGATGCAATGCAGAAGGTTTTGAACAAAAAGATTTTCTCATTTGAAAGATATACAAAAATTACCAAACCAAAACATTATTCAAAACTGTTTTTCAGAGAAAAAAGAGAACAGAAAACTTTCTACGTACACAATCTTCAGAAAAGCGTAAGCTTTGTTCCATTTCCCTTTTGAGAAGTAAGAGTAAGATTAAGACACATTTTGGTCGTCAATTCCAACATGGCAGATGAAGACATTTGCACAGACCAATCAATACAAGACACACAGCCCATAATTCATTTTCTCTTCTGGCAACTCCATTCAACTATACGGTCAATTAGGAGTTGAAAGAAAATATTTTAAATAAATATCTTGTTCTTTTTAACAAATCATAAATATGGGAGTGAAGGAGCATTGTGATACAAAAAACATGGGGGACATAAGCCTCAATATTTAAACTTGCGACCTACATTATAAAGGTGAGATTGGTAGAACACTAAGGTTTCTCAAACAAAGGCAAGTCCAGCTTCACTCAATACCAAAGGGAATAACAGGTAAGTAAATAAAAAAAATAGTTTCAGTATTTTAGAACATACTTACAAGCATAATTAGCAAGCAGGAAAGAGATCTATCAATACCATACATTCACAAGCAAACAGAGATCTGTAACCTGTGAATGTAATTGATGCATGTTCAGATGTTATATGATATAAGTTAACAAACTGCATCACATACCCACTTATCAACCAAGTCTTTTGCAAGTTTTCTATTGGAGGTAGTCTCTTCATCAGACTTGGACAGAAACATGATAACCTGCATGGAAGAAAAAATAAGCTTTCTGTTCATAAGTCCCTCACACAGAAATCAATGTTAAGCAAAGGAACTTGCACAAGAAATTGAAACTTCACCTTTCCAAGACCACTCTTCTTCAGTTGCTCTTTTCTGTCAAATTGGTCCAAATCAATTGGAAACTGCATTGACAACATACAACACTATCCAAATAATTTCAAGAAAACTAATAAGCAAGAATATAAGAAGATAGAGGGAGCATTGCAGATACATCAGTTAGGATCCTCAGTATCGCTTCACGGATGTTTATATTTGGTAAGCTTCCATCTGGAAGGGGTTCAAGCCAATTCTTCAAAAGAGCTAGTACTCCATGGTCTAAGAATTCTTGCTGAAGCTGTTTCCTGCACCAACAATTCAATAGGCAATAAGATTAGGCCATTAATGAAAAAGGAAGAAAATGGAAGCTTAAGATAACTGAAAACAAAGGCAGACAATCATCGTACTTAGACAGAACATTTGTAAGAAGTGGAAGCTTTCATAGTTTATTAAGTGCCGGTTTCGACTGCCTGTTGAGTTCCGCATCTCCTTCAGCCACAACCTCAAGCTCAGCCATGACATTTTCAACAAGCAATGCTATTTCCACAGCACTTTTCTCAGATTTCTTCTTCTTTTTCCCTGACTTAAAAAGCTTCTTGATTTCATCATCCTCCTCACCCTCCTCTGCCTGCATGTGAAAAATAAAATGTTAACAATTGAATAAAGGTCTTCCACAATAAATCAGCAGGCAGTAGCAAATAAGAAGAAAAGACAACAAAAAAAGTGTCGCAGAAGGAACTAGCAAACTTCAAAATTTTAAGAAAGATGAAATTCGAACCTGAGGGGCACTGCCAGGAGACCGAGGTTCATTATCACTTCCATATCGATCTGCAGGATCTACACCGGTATCATCAATGAAGTTACCATCATCCAATGTCCTAACACCGTTTCGATCATCCTAATCCCAAACAGAAGTAAGAAAATTACAATTCCAAAATGAAGCAATATCATAAAGGACAGCTGCATCAAGAACAAAACTTCATGAAATGTATCAAAGTCTATAACTGAAAAATGAGGCTAATCATACAACAAAATAATGTAAGACTCACAAGCTTCACATAGATTATAAGAAGACACTGTACAAAGACAAAACCACAAACTAGTACAGGACAAGATAAACTTTTAGCTGCATAAGAACAGAGCGTACTCGTACCAGGGTCTACCCAATACATACATGGTAAACTAGCAATTTAAATACAAGCAAAAGAAACTAACTTCTCATCCAATAGAATATCTACAAATAAATCGTGGACACTTCAGAATCACCAAAAAGTGAGCCTTTGTTTAAGGAGAAAAATTTGGCCAATCACAACATAAACCTGTAGAATTAAGAGTGCAAAATCACATAAATAGATTAACTAAAATGATCACAAAAATCTAAACGGGAAAAACCCACCTGAGAATCACTGCCAACTTACATGTGAGACTACAAATTCAAACAAAAGCATAAGAAACCAACTTCTTATCCTAGCAACCAGTCACATACAAACCCGCAAAAAATGTCTGATATATAACATATAAACATGGAAAAGAAAATTCCAGAATACGAAAATCCATCTTACAATAAACAAACAATTCTGCACAAGATAATTAACAGATGAAAATCACTTTAATAATTGTACTCCAGAAACGAAAAAAAAACAAGCACTAGTATATCAGTAACATCTGTAAAAATCAATTTCACAAAAGATACATAAAATTAGACCATTATATAATTCTAAAAGAGCATCAGAAGAACCCAATATCAGCTAAATTGATCAACAAAACTCAAGGGGACAAAAGATGCAACTCCAGTAAATGCAGGTAAAAAATTAGCTAAGGTGAGACAAACGACTCAAGCATTCAGCTAAAAAATAAATAAAATTTGACCATTATAAGAGCATCATTAAAGAACCCAATATCAGCTAAAGAATTCATCAACAAAAAACAAGAGGACAAAAGGAGCGACTCCAGTATATACCAGTGAGATTAGCGGCTCAAGCATTAAGCTAAGAAACTAACTTCTTAACCTATTGAGCAGTTAATATACCCGCAACAAAAAATTGTTAGGGCAAAATCTTTAAAGAACCCAATATATCAACTAAATTAAGCAAAAAAATTGAAGGGGGAAAAAAAGGGCTACACCGATACCCACATGTGAGACTAGCAATTCAAATGTTAGGCTCAGAGTTTAACTTCAAATCCTATTAAGCAGTTTATATACCCACAAAAAATATGATGGATACCACTAACAACAAAGAAAAGAGAATCAAGAAGGATCCCCTGCCCAAGATAAATAACATTAGACCTGATAAGGGAAAATCTTAAGGAACCCAATATTAGCTAAACCGCTCCAAACAAAATCATGGAAACAAATGAAATACTACAGAAATGCCAAAAAAGCAAAAGCTGCACATTCATATATCAGCAACAGCAACATCATCAACAACCAAGCCTTAATATTTGTGGCCAGCTACATATCTGTAAAGCAGTTTGGAAACAACTCTGCACGAAATAAATAAATTTAGATCTGCAGATTTCCTAAAGATCAAATCTATAAAGCACACGAAGAGGAAGCAAAGAGGGCTATACCTCAGAATCACCCCCAGCAACCGTATCCCACATCTCCTTGACCTCATCCCCATTGCGCCCACCAGTATACCCGCCCTTCCTCAACCCGATCTTCAACCCGCTACTCTCTCTCCTCTCCTGCTTCGATTTCTTCTCCTTCTTCCTACTCCCATCCAGAGAAGAGAACTTCTTCCTCTTCCCTGCTGCCGCCACGTCATCGTAACCCCAAAACTCCCTCAAATCTTCGTCCTCAAAACCCGAGGCCTCCCCCTCTTCCCCACCACAGCCCTTTTTCCTACTCTCATCCGAAGAGGAAAACTTCTTCCTCTTTCCTGTTGCCGCCACATCATCGTACCCCTCATCCTCCTCCGTCACAAAATCCCCCAACTCCTCGTCCTCGAAACCCAGCCCCTCCTCCTCCTCCAACCCTGTCAAATAATTCAAAGAAGGGAAAGATAATTATTATCGATGTGTTAAATTACATAAAGCATGCAAGAACCCTAACCAAGCAGGAAATAAATCATAACATGAAAACTCTTATATCTAAGAAAATAAATCAACAAAGAAATAAATATAATGTAGACAATAATTGACTCAATTACTACATGTTCAAGATAAGAGCAATGCGACTCCCATCCACAATTTCTACCCGATTCTCTCACCCACGTGGCAAGGAAAATCTTAAATATAGACATTGCAATGCAACAATTTTCGAATGGTACTATCATCTCTCAAGATAAACTCTATTCCTAATATACCCACCTCCTCCCCCCCTCCCGCCCATCTTTATCAACCGCTTTCGGGGCCTTGTTTTAGAGTCGTCGTTGTACACCGGCGTCGGGGACCGTTCCCTCCGCCGCCAATCGTCTTCCTCCTCCTCCTCCTCCTCGGCGTCTCGTTCGGAGGCGACGTCGTCGAAGGTCATCAACGGCTCTCCGTCTTCGTCGCGGGACCTGCAAGCGATCGAAATTGAGTCATTTGAGAAACCCCAACCCTTGAAACCAAGAGAGAGGAGACTTACGGAACATTGTCGTAACCCATTGGAGATTGATGCTTCGTTTGCAATTGGGTGGAGAGAGAGACGGAGATGTTTATATATGCGTAGAGTGTGTGTGTGTGTATATATATATGTATGTGTATATGCGGCGGGGAGAAAGAGCAGCCTCTTGACAGAGCAAAGTGAAATAAACAGCAAAGTGAAAAAGACAGCATTTCTTATTTAATTTTAATATTTCAATTTCTATAAATATATTTTTACAATTTAAAATTTATAGTTTAAAAATTATTCACACTAGTTTTTTTAATAAATTTTTTTTAAAATATTAAAATAATTATATAAAAAATAAAAAATTTAGTTTTCGGAATCGTAACTAATATTTTCTAATTTTTTTGGGAAAAAATATTTTTTTATTAGAAAAAACATGAATGATGAATTTTTTCAATAAGAAATTTACTACTAAATTTTTGAAAATTTTTCTAAAAGCGAAAAGAAAAATAGAAACACTGATGTAAAGCATTTAAAATTTGATTTTCCAAATGAGAAATCAAAGTGAAGAAACGGAAGGAATAAAAAGATTATTGTGAATGCTCTTACAGTAGTTCCATAATTTTTAATTATTAAATTTTAAGTTGTAAATTTTTTCTGTGCAATTTAGTATTTAAATTTTAATGTAGAAATTTTTTATATGTAATTTTAGTATTTCTCATAAATGTTCATTGTTAATTTTTTTTATTTTGACTTACTTCCCATCGTGATTGAGCGAGAATGGAGAAAATACTCGGGGGATTGAAGTTGTAAAATAAAATAATTTCTGAGTAATTCTAAACAAATGACCTATAATAAACTAGGTCATATAAGATAATTTATTATAATTTTAGTGATGCCAATCTTATTTGGTTTAGTTGATAAATATGCAGCTGCTAGTTGCCACTGCTCGTGAGTTTATGTGACCATGTTTTAAGTTGTTTTAATCATGCTACTTTTTTATTGGAATGAGTATTGTTTACTTATATAATTATAATGCCAAACTAATTGTTGTTTTGTCACGTGTTTGGTTGATACTTGCCCCATGCTAGGTTGACCATTCCATAGGGGTCATATTTTTTAAGGCTTTACAATTGGTACAGGACCCGTAAGTATAGGAAAAGTAAAAAAAAATAACTCATGTTAACAAATATGGTAACTTGGTGTTAAAA
>MKEJ01057996.1:0-11846 GCA_001753735.1 Embelia ribes
AGGATTAGTTGGAGTTAATTATTCAATGATCCAACCCAATATATTTATTAGAAAACTCTTTGAATGTCGTGTTCAATTGATGACAAATAGTGAACCGTTGTTGATATTGTCCAAGTATAATGATATTTAAAAATGAAGAGTAGCAAGTAAAATGATATATATGATGATAAAACATATATGCCACTGATTCTCTTATATTGGTAGAGAAAAGTGGACCGTTTGTTTCAAATGTTTACAATGGATGCATGTAACCATTCAACATAACTCTTCATTTTTTTATTTTATTAAAATAATAATAATAATAACAAACTAACAGCCGAAAGTAACGGTAAAATAAATATTAAACAATAAAAATTTTATTTACTTTGGAACTTATGTCTATTGGCACAAACAAAATATCCATCACTATTTCGGAAATGCTGAATTATCACTGTTATAATACCATCTACGTACATGATTATGTATCTTCAGCATATTCCTTTATAACATACACCAACATATATAATCTCCAAAGTTACAATTATTCCTCCCAAGTTTTGCTACCTAGTCCATGTGTAACCTCTCTAATCCCAGTATAATACTTAACTATAATGTTAAACAATTTGACAATCTAACGAATGACCGCTATGTATCATTGACAAGCCTCGCTTCAACACGGTAAACAAATTACTATCCATGTGCTAGCAATTTTTTTTCCTACTATAAAGTCAGGCTGCGTTCCGTGTAATATTGTATACTAAAATCTAATTTCTCAAAAACTGGAAAAATATACATAAAAGGATTCATGATTACTGCAAAAGAAGGCAAAAGATTAAGCATTCCCAATTTTCGTGTACATTTTCATAGAGGATATATTTTGAAATTACTGCTTTAAGACTATTAAATGAAAACATGTATGTTCACTTTCTCTTTTACTTGTTATATATAAGTGAAAAGGTGGCCTTGAGTATCAATTTTGTCGGCATGTTGATTTTACAAAATAATAAAAGATTAGGTACATACATGTCTGCCTATATATGCTAGTGTGATTAGATTTACAAGTTCTCTACTGGGAAACCAATAACTGGTTGCGTTGCCGAAGCTAGAGAACGAAGTTCATCCACCTCGTCATTTGAGAGCTTCCATTCGATTGCACCAGCAAACTCTTGAGCCTGTTCAGCATTTTTGGCCCCTGGGATTGGGACTACGTTCTCCTGAGCTATCAACCAATTGAGGACAACCTGTGATATAAATCGAACTCATTACACCATCACATAACCGACCTTCGACAACACAATTGTTTGATATGGAAAAAAGAAAAAGGATTGATTTCCATGAAATTGACTAATGAAAGATTTCGACAGTGTAAAACATGCTTTCATTTGGTTATGACTTCTGGCATTAGTTTTACAAGTGTGAGAAATGAACACCCATGTTATAAGTAACTCAAATTTTGAGAATATTAACAATAATTATTTAAAAGACTAGTACGACCAATCTTCCCACGTTGTATACAGTAACATCGTTTGGTTTTTGGACATGACCCATCATTAAGCACAATCAGTTGGAGCTTGTCAACACAGACTCTGTTATTACAATGGCTTTGCTGAAGGGGCAATCCATCACTCAGGCTCACAAAATTTATTTTCTAATCCATAAATATGCATGTTACTGTATAAGTTCATATATGCTTTACATGTTTCTTACATAATTTCTAAATCTGTTGCATGATTTGAACGTCGTAATAGTTCAGAAAAACTTCCTAATCTCATACAAATGGTATGAGATTTAGCGCTTGAATCATCTGCTACAATGTTAGTACCACACTACCAGAAATGTGTAGGACATCTTTAATGTGCCGGTTTAGCAAAGGGGGGAAAAAATGCTAAACGTGAAGTTGTAGTAGATAATAATATCTTAGGTTTTTGCTGTAACTAACAAAAAGCGGTCAAAGGACAAATGACGGATACCTGTGTGGGTGTTTTCCCGTACTTGTCTCCAATTTCCTTGATTCTGTTAATCAAAGGTTGTAGCTGCACAGAACACCAACAGTGAATAAATTGCAACGTTAAAGATCAGTAGTAAGGCCGTCAAAAATACAGAGCGCCAACCTACCTTTGTTAGGAACTCAGGTGTGTAGATCCTGCCGCGAGGGCCAGTGGGAGGATTATCAGGCGTGTATTTTCCCGTCAAAGCGCCTGCATATATATTTGTGGAATATATTATCCTACTGATGCATCAAAATATTAAAATTATCCTCACACAATTGGAAAAAAGGAACCTAAGTAACTAAGTGATATACTAATGCTTCAGCATCCATTACGGCATACACGAGATGTGCACAAAGCAAAACCGCATATACTATGGTAATATAACAGAAAATAAATTACACTGAGCAACACGTGCATGAGCACTACAGTAAACATACAAATACGCTTTGGAGACTTACCTTGAGCAATGGGCGAATACGCAATTAAAGTAATGCCAAGTTCATCACAAGCTGTTTTCACACCATTTTCTTCTGGTTTTCTGTATATCAAACTGTAGTTCACTTGGTTTGAAGCCAACGGGATTCCTCTTTTCTTCAGCTGTTCATACGCGGATCGAAGACGCGTTTCTGAAACAAAATCACATTTATCAATCATAGTCATACATAACAAAGAAGAAGAACCAGGCTTATGTGAAAACAATTTACGAAAGTATAATGTTATACAAAAACAACACATTCAATACTGATCCCCTCCTCTCTAGCCAGTGTAACATTGACACATCATATTCCGTATGAATTTTCTATTCGCGAATTTGTTTTCCAGACAAAATCAGCTTTTCAAGAAGAAAAATACAAATATACAATTAACACAATTGCAATCCTATACGCTCCTAAAATTTGCTGATGTACAATGATTTTGTTTTTTAGTTAATTTATCAAAATAAAAATCCTTGCAAAAAACATAGGCTATAGGAAACAGATGTTGATTTCAAAGAAGAAACTAATTTTTTAATTCGTTACCATCTTATATACAAATGTGTAGCATACATTATAAGAGGCATCCAACATGTAAACATACCACTGTAGTTTGAGACCCCAACAGCCTTGACAAGTCCCTGCTCAACAGCATCTCCAAGACCATCAATATACCCTATGAAATGAACACCTACTGCATTACTTTTCTTGTGAAGTTTAGCACAATTGATCCCTATCTTACACTTTTTTTTTTCTTTTTTTGGCGTCAACTAAGCATTCAACAAAGAAACAGCGCAGATTGAACAACCTTCATTCCCCCATATTCCAGGCCTGTAAAACCAAAACACAGTTCAATTTGCCATAGTTTGTCAATAGAAAATCTCTTAAAATATAAAATTATGTTGGAGTATGCGATGATTTGAAATCAATAGGATTTGGAATATGTAATAAATTTATTGTGGTAGGTCGTTCATGAATTTAAACATCTTTGTTAAGTACTAGTGCTAGGGCTTCAACATCTTAAACACGGCAAGGACACATATAACCATGATTTTCAAATCCTCATGTTGCTTACAACTCCAATTACTCGCTAATATAGTCACGTCATATAAATGTGGAATCCAGTGTGGATGTATATGTAAAATACCTATGGATTTTAAATCACACTATTCAAACTTAACATAATTTTTCAAATGGGAATTGAAATACTGACCAATGAAGTTGATAGAGGTCCACTGAAGAGAGGCCAAGGCGAGAAAGAGAATCCTTAAGGGCAGCAATGACACTCTGGCGGCCTAGCCTCCATGGCAACGCTGCAAATTTGGTTGCAACAGCCACCTCCACTTTGGGATCCTTCTCTTTTCTTTCTTTAATGAACCTACCAGAAGAGTAATCTTAAAATAAGGACAATTGAAGGGCTAAGGAAATAAACAGATACTCGTATCATCGAGAACTAGTTTTCCCTTGAATGGAAGACATGAAAACTCAGAGGTTACCTTCCTAGTAGTGTCTCGGAATTTATAGCACCAAATGAGAACTGATAAGAGAATAAAGAAAGAAATAGATGATTTTATGATTTTTATAACTTATAAATATCTATTTACATTTAAAAGAATATAATTATGTTTCTCACCCTTGAGCCATAGACCTCGGCAGTATCAAAGAGGGTAATACCATTGTCAATGCTGGTGTCAAAAGCAGTTTTAGCTGCCTTCATTTTTCTATCTGCCAGCACCAGAAAACAAGAGAAGAACAATTTAAGTAGTTAGAAATAAATAAAAGAAAAAAATCTCAATTTCCATTAAAAACAAGGAGAAATGAAAACCGTCAAAAATTTGATAAAGAAAGAAAAAAAAAAAGCTTGAGCGTCAGAAATGCGAGCAACACCCTAGGGTTTAGTAATTTAATGCTTTACTTCATATAACTTGTAAAATTTCGGAAAGAACTTTAATTATTTAGTTACATTTCTTATAATATCCATCACCACTGAATCTGTAGAAACCATGCTAATCTATTTAAATCTCCTATCGGCAATACCATGATATGGAGAGAAGACACGTCTTTGATCTTCCCCAAATTGCAGCTCTTACTATTTCTGAGTATATCATTAAAAAAGTATAGAGATAAGATAAATTTGTAAGGACCTATTTTTACTTGAAAGAATAGCATATACCATTCAAAATCAACATAAAAGGAACATCTGCAGCAAGCACTGTAAGCTGCTAAGACTATTGATGATCAGGAATATATTTTATGAATTATCGTTTATAGTTTATGGGTTTTGTTAGCCTAGTACCACTAAGATTATTCAAAGTGCATATACAATTAGTCAAATTACCTTCCATCTAATAACTAAGGCATATAAATTTAAAGGACAACAACAGTATGCGATTCCGAGAAATTTACCACCGAGAGGCGGTCAATACTCATCAGCTATTATATAGTCGCTACATTGCACAATTTGAATCAAGATTTGATTTGATAGTCATAAATCAAGAAGCAAACATATTTTCCAAATTTAAGTTCTGTACGTAAATTATCTAAGAATGGGCAGGTAGTTATATGTAGGGTTCCTATTACATCATACCATGACTGCAACTCTTTGAGAACGATGCACTTTCAAAATACCAAAAATCCCAGAACACTTTTCAGAGAACACTATGTATGCGGATACATGGAGCAAGCTGCATCAATAGAAAGTATTACGCATTTCATTTTGGAAATTTACGGCCCGTCTGAAAATGTTTCCTTTACATTTTTAATTTTCATTAATCAAGACTAAAATAGGAGATAGTTAAAAGGGGTTACCAAAAGAACAAAGACTTTGTATGTAGACATATGTGTGTATATAAAGTAACATTATTTTTTTGGATGAGCATTAGGAGAAATAAAGTGATAACATAATCAATTTTGCTCGAAAATCACACAGAAACTGAAATTTAACACAGGAAAAAGCTTCTGTCATTTTGCTTACTTGTAACACTAAGAAATTCATTACGATCTTTTGGGGGAGAGAAACGAGACGGGAGACTAATCTGGCAACAGTTTATTCCTAGTTTTCAATTATATATATATATATATATATAGACCGTCCAGTACACAAAACTCACGCATTGCGAGGTTTGAGAAGGTCTGATATATGCAACATTACTTCTATTTCTAGAGCATTTGTTTCCAATAAGACGAACCCATGACCCACAAATCACAAAGGAGGCGTGCATGAGCCTAACTTATAGAAATTCAAGTTTGAGTTTAAACACCACCAATATCAATGAGTTAGATTGAATTTTAGATAATTTTATCTTTAAACAGAAAATAAAGATTCTAAAAAAGTGAAAGGGTCTAGAGAGCACTCTCCCTGGAAAGGTTATCATGTATGCAGCTTTGCCGCTGATTCAAAAGAGACTATTCCATGGTACAAACCCAGAAGCCCCAGGTCGCAATGGAGACAAACCCATAGAAATGTCGAGTTAAGCTTTATACCAGTCTTTCTCATTTAATTTATACAACTCGCTTTCTAGAAACATATTTCTTCTACTAAAAATCCATATTTTAAAAATTACCCACATCATTTTTTCTATAAAATTTGTTAGGAATTATTAGAATAATCATATATATTATAGTAAAATATCAAAAATAAGTTTTCCCAAATCTTAAATAGTGTTTATAGTTTTGGAGGAAAAAAATTATTTTTTCAATAGATAAATTGTGAAGATTTCTCCATTGAGAAATCTCTTATTGTATTTCTAGAAAATTTTCAAAAATAGACCACATTTCAAAGAGGAGAAATTTCACATATAGAAAGACTGTTGTGAATACTCTAAACACGGCCAATCTCAATTTTGGTACAGAATAAATATGGAAGAACAATTATATCCATCATGTAGATAACAATCCAAGTTCTATAGAACACAACAAGCATATAACTAATATAAACAGATTTAGAGGTGTAGTATTACCATCCCAGTCAAAGTTGTTCCAGTAGCTGGTATCGCCCCAAGACCAAGCCCCAATTCCAAGCTGAGTCACCTTCAATTCTGAACCTCCCAATTTCACCTTCCCTTCTTCTACTGCTTCTGTTGTTGATGCAGCAGCAGCAGCAGCTCTGATACTCTGAACATTCTTTGAACAACTACTAAAAGCACCATTAGAACAAAAAGTTGAAAATAATGCACTAGTAGTAGTACTCAAGTGAAGAGCCATTAATTGGGGATTAAATCGTATCGTGGACGAAAAATATGAATTAGTTTATTATCTTGTGTTCGTAGGAATCAATGGTTTTTGCATAAACAGTGAGTGAGAGGTTTGTTTTTCATGTCTTTTAAGGCCACACGTTTACTTACAATTTTATTATTATTTTTTTTCTTCTCATGGATAGACCTAAATATAGCAAGGAGAGAGTAATTATAGAAATTTATATTTATTTTATTTATTATTATTATTTTTTTTTTGGATATATACGTATTTGGATATGTACGTATTTTTTTATTATTTCTAATTAAAGTATTGACACCAATTTTTCTCATTTAGTAATTTTTTGTTTTTCTTTCTAAAAATAATTTCCCTCACGTAAATCAAATATTCTAGAAATGATCAATAGGATTTTTTTATGTTACCTCTTACAATTATTGAACGAATTATATATTTAACAATAAAATTGTAAAATATTTTTCATAAAACTAAGCAGAAATATATAGTTTCGTCAGAAAAAATTTATTTGCTAACAATAAATTATAAGCAGTAAATTTATGCACTGAGGAATCTAAATAAAATCTCTGATTCTCTCAATCTTTTTAGAAGTAGAGCTACTAGGAGCAGCAGCAAAAAGAAGAAAATAATGTACTAGTAGTAGTATAAATGTGATCAGCTTTTGATCGGGGATCAAATTCTAGAGGAAAAATGAACTAATTTTGGGGATTTATAGATTTATCTCTTGTGCACGTGTTTATTAGGGGTTTGATTTTTGCGCCACATTCATTCAATTAGTTCTAAGGTTTCAGTTGCATTTAAATACCTAAATGCTTTTAATTTCCATATTTTAAATGCCGAACAACGTGAAGTACAGGCAAAGTTTATGTGATATACCAAAAATACGCATAAATTTTTTGCAAATTTAAATAACGTTATCAACTATGTCAATGATGTCATTTATCTTCATTTATAGCTTATTATAGTTGTTTGCTTTTGTTTGTGTTGTAGTGTCACAATCATAGACATTATAAATATGCATCTCTCGTAGGCATTATAAAGCCTTCATAATCGTAATATAATATTGGAGATGTTTGGAATTAGCATTGGGAGGCATTTATGGAAATGCCTTGTTGTTTTATGTGAACTGGTTGAAAATGCAGCCTGAAGGTAAATAAGTCAACTGATTTTATTAATAAGTTGGTTGTTTTACAATAAGTTAACTGATAGTAGTTATATGTCGACTTATATGTGTGCATTTTTATCCAGGAGGTTCTGTTTTTCAGTTGGAGTGAACCAGTCAACTTATTTTAGTAATATGTCGACTGATTCATATAAGTCGATTGATTGTAGTAATATGTCGACTTATTTAAGTGCATATTTTTCCAGGGAGTTCTGACTTGCAGTTGGGGTGAATCAGTCGACGGATTTGTAGTATATATCGACTTATTGTCATGTGCTTTATTCTAGGGGGTTTTGCCCTCAAGTTGTCATACCAGTTGACTGATTACATGAATATGTCGACTAATTTGGGAATTAGTCGACTGATATACAAATATGTCGACTGTGGCAGGTAGAATTTCCATGACTTTATGTCACATTAAAGCTACTTTTTTTCACTTTTTCCCATCTCCTCTGGTGGTATATGGAGAGAGGGAGTGAGGGAGATTTGTTTTCACCACTCTTTACGTCTCGATTTCATCTAGCTTCTGAGGTCATACGTGAAAAAAAAATTAACATTCTCGATCTCTATCGTGTAGTTACGATTTGAGGTAAGTTTTTTCTCTCATCTCGTTCATTCATTTTTCATTAGTTTTCATACTTTTTTGTACATCAAAACAAAGTTGATTTTCTTGTTACTTGTAATGAGTAGAATTTCTTTTTGTCTAGGTGTTTGATGATTTGTATTCATCTCCTAGATCAAATCTCGGGGTGAAGCGAGTCACTTTTGGGGGGTTTTGATGAGGCTTTACGAGAGGGCTTTTACTGACTTCTAAGATAAGAGTAGATTGTGAATAACAATTTAATTATGAGGGTATGTATGTATCGACATGTATTCACATGTCTTGATATATATATTGGGGTTTTCAAGGTTAATATTTTGATTTATATTATAAATCATATTCAAATTATATTATAGCATTTCATTGCTATTTTTGGGCTTTACTATTTTAGTAATTTAGTAGAAATCACTTTGATGAAATTATGAGGCATTAATATTGTTTTCCCCAATATTATCGTAATAAATTGCGTGACATTAAAATTGTCTATCAATATTACTGAGGCTATAATATTATTCCCTCAACATCATTATAGTATATTTGTGTGGCATTATATGTTGTTTCATCAATATTATCATATGACATTGTTGGGCATGATTATTGTTACCACGATATAATCATTGTACTAATGTTGGCATTGATATCGTATTACGAGTTGATTCATGATATTCATTGACTATTCATGTTTATTTGTTTGTAAAAAGCCTCGTTGTAAAAGCATTCGAGGACATTTGAAAATATTTAAGGTATGCCATTCGAAGAATGGAGCAAATTTTTTGTAGATTTTTAAAAATACGCTATTCATAGAGTTAAAGCATACTATGTGGGAAAATATTGAAAAACATAAATATCATAAACGTAGGGTTTCATATTTAGTATCATTACCATGATAGAAATTGAGTCTTTTGATTTCTTTTTAGGACCTTATTATCGTCTTTTTTGAGAAAAACCTTCCACATTTTTAACCTTTCGAGGAGCATGATAAGTTTGGGAATATACACCCTCACTGTGAGAGTCGGAAAACCTGCATAGGGAGAGACTTTCGATAACTCTAGGTGCTAGTACATCTTAAAGTCGGACTTATAATTCACGTTGCACGAGATGCATCGATTATAGGTGAGGCATACGGGTAGCCTCAAAACCTTCGAGAGATACTAGTCTCACCTTTCTACTTGAGTGCTAGTTGGAGTTGTTGTCGAGTTAGTATGGCATGAGTTGACATTCTGGCATGTGTAGTTTGATAGCATATTTTCTTACTTACATTCTATAAGCATGTACATATTTAGTTTATGCGACCATGTAGTATAGATTTCTATACAGCATAATCACATTCTTACATTATTGATTGGTCATCTAACTCATATATTCTTTTTGTATATTATTGTTCATATTTGTTTTTAGTCGCGGAGGCTAGCTTGGGCCATGCTAGTAGAGTATGGATAGTTTATGATGGCTATTTTGGTTTAGAAGATGTGGCCTCACTTGCGCATATATTTGTTTTGTTCATATGTTGTAGTCAATTATTTGTATGTACCTATTATTTTGTTGAGAAAGTAGCTCGAGACCTTTTTCTATAAACATGGATATTTACTCGTAGTTATTGAATATATTATGTAATCTGGTTATGGACTGCAGTTGCTACTTTTGATTGTTGTAGCTACTATTGGACATGTTATGCATATATGCAGTTTTGTTGTATTGTTGGGTTCGATGGGAATATAGAATAATATATGTATCTATTTTCATATTCATCTCATTTCATTATGATTCTTGTTCTCGTGATTCGGGATTACAGATATTCGTGGAGCAACATGAATATTGCTGGTGTCTGACATTGTTAGTGTAATTCTATTCAAATGATCAACTTGAAGTCTTATACCACTTACTGGAGAATTGATCTATTTACTAATAATCAACCTATAGCAAAAAATGCTTCAAGGTATATATGGTTAGTTTAGGGTGCTAGGACGTAAAACCTAAATCCACAAAGGGAGCTCTCGAATTATCAAGAGAAGGAATATTGACAAAATAATGTTGTGTGTTATTTCTACCCAATTTCTGTAAAAATTAAAAAAACTCGCATCGATTGGATACACTGCCTGACGTCCACCCAACTGTATTAAAGAACAAAAGTAAGCGAACGATGTTGTCCGTGCTTCAGAATTTCTAAACAAACCATTTGTAGCATTTTCTTTTTACAACGAAATCAAAAGCCACGTAATGATGGAAAGCATGTCCTGCACAAGAATCGCTTGTTTTTAAGTTGTTGGATAATTAAGTTCAATCCACCTATTGTACTATAATACAATTAAAATTTAATGTGACAACACGTCACTTTTTTTTAATTCACTGGTGAGTAGGGACAAAGAGGGACAAAGTGAGACAAGAAATAAATTTTGGAACGTCCGAATTTATTGTTAAATACAAACACTCCAACATCAGAAATAATTTATTTCTCGCTTCTTGGTCAGAAAATCTTGACAATAAATACAATGTTGTATCAAAAGTGATGATAAATAATAGTGTGACATGATTGTCATCGTGTCCTGATAGCCATCAGTCTCTAAAATTACTTTTAAAATTAACCCTAGGCAAATGTCAGCTATTTTTATTCACAATTTTTTATGAGGCTATTATTCTACTTCACTCATGGGCGAGAATGTAGTATAGTTTTTTAGGCCATTTAGCACAAATAAAAATTTGAGATGTAATATTTTGGCTAAGGGCAAAATTACTCTTATCAAACTAACTAGCAATGGAAATCTTCAAAAAAATTTCCTCGCAAATATATGTTGTGCAACAAAGCATGAGCACAGCCAAGATACGCCCCTTTTGCTATGGATTGGTACTTTGGTCGAACTTCTAAATCCAAACAACGTCACTATTTACATTGGAAGTATTCAGTTGGACATCCACCAAATCGCAGCAGATAGTACGTCCAAATGGTGTTTTCAAAGTTCATCCTCGAGGTCGAGCCATTTTAAAAAGTGGCGAATGATAGAATCGAGTTGTTATTAGAGACACATCTTCTACGAAGACTCGATTTTGGAATTCCATGTTGAGGACAAAATTGATTTGAAAGGAATTGAATCATGAGAAAGCAATACTAAAGTATTAATTTAATTAATTACTATTCATTTTAGTTTATGTTTTGATTTTTTATTAATAACTAAAATAATTTCTTTACTGGGACTGTAGATTTACGAGGCTAGGTTAATGTTAGTAGCACAAGTCTGTTTGGTTAAGTTTTATAATTGTTTGTACCACGATTTAATTAAATTAGTATTGTTTATACAAACAGTTTAATTAAATTAATAATGTTTATAAAATCCTAAAATGGTATATACATACCAAAAAAGGGAATGAACAATAAGTAAATATAGATAAGTAGGTCAGACTACATAGGGTCCTGGTTGCCACGTGATAGAGAAGAA
>MKEJ01058003.1:0-14280 GCA_001753735.1 Embelia ribes
TAAATTCCTTTCATTATTCATATTTAATTTTCCCCAATTACTCAGCATTGGTGCAAGAATGAGAGAAGTAACAGCTTACAGTTTCAGCAATCTCCTAATTGTGCTTCTATTGAGTATATGTGAGTAGTTTTCTAGCTAATTTTAGTACATTTTCATCTGGGGTTTGTGGTTAATTAACTTAATTTGTTTGATCTACTGGTTTTTAACTCTGGGTTAGCATAAAGTTGCTTGCTTTTTTCTCATTTGGGGCTCTGCTAAGGGTTTTAGGAATTAGGGTTTTACTTTAATTTCTATTGTGTGAATTTGCAGTTTTCTGCAGTTTTAGCCCTTAAATTAAAATTGCCATTCTATATTCCTTCAATTTTCTTTTTTGTTTTTTTCCCAATTACTGGGCATTGGCGCAACAACGAGAGGAGTAATAACAGTTCACATTCATCACCAATCTAATAATTGTGCTTCTGCTGAGTTTTCGCAAGTATTTTGAAGCTAGTTTTTGTACATTGTTAATTGTGTTTGTGGTTAGTTTGTTTGATTTAGTGGTTTTCTCATTGGGGTACCTTAAAGTTTCGTTCTTTTTCTCATTTTAGGGATCTGATTGGTGGGGTTTTAGGAACTGGGTCTTAACTTTATTGCTATTTGTGTGAACTTGTCATTTGTGCAATTTAGCCCTTTGTAAGCTTTTTTATGTCCTCACTACCTATAAATGCTATGCTTTGTGAATTTCTCTGTTTGTTTCCTTTTTATGGGCATTGGTTAGGGTTCTGTCGACAATATTAGCTCTTTATAAGCTCTTTTTATCCTCATTACTTGTATAAGCTATGCTATATAAATTTCTTCAAAAGTTTTGTTTTTTAATTTGTTCGGGTTTTGTCTGTGGGAGACGAGAAATTTCTACTTTTTTGGCCCTTTGTTTGTTTGGGCACTCACAGGGACTACTCTTCATCCGAGTTATATTTTGAAATTTAGGGGGTCTGATGTGGGCATTCTCCATATCCATCCTCTAATTTTAAGTTTGAGATATAGAGAAAAATTAAGGGGCCGAGACCAGTAACCTGGTGGGAGTGCCTTTATAATCTTGTCTTCACAACTTGCAATATATATAGCAAAGGATGTACAGCCATATTTCTTTTCTAGGTGTGATTGCATAACTGTTTTAATAGTTAAACAACTAATTTACTTTATTGGAATATGATATATGCCGAAATAAGGTAGCGAACTGCGTGAGTTGGTACTAATTGAGTGAAAACACAAATTGGCTATTGAAACACTGATTGAACTAGGCATGGTTTGGTAATAGGGGTGATTCAAACATGATGAAATTGAGATTTTCTCGTGCATTGCTTAAATATCTAGTTACTACCACTTTTGAGATATCAGAGTTGTATGGATATAAAGTTGAGATCATGGCGTAGTTAGTCATTCTTAGTCAGCTAATAATTCCTTTTTCATCTAGATGTTGCTTAAGTACCAAGTAGTACAATTTATTTCGTTATATTAATTGTGTGTGTGTGTGTGTCCATGTGCATGGTAGTGGTGTATCAGTACTCAGTAGCTGGTTACTGCTTGTTTGCTTGCAGGTTTATGCTTCCTCTGCTAGTAGTATATGCGTAACTGGCATCTATACAGGTTTATGTTGGTTACTGCTTGTTTGGTTGCAGATTATAAGTTCTAGTTTATCAGTTATTTTGCTTAAAAGTTTAACAATGTTTGGTTGCTCAGCTCATACCTGAACTTATTTGTGGTTTTGGCCTAAATAAGCTGAAAGTTTTAAGCTGGATGCTTCCAACTTTTTTATCAGTAAGAAATAAGTTGGCTTATTTGCTTAAAAGCTGCAACGAAACGAACCCTTAATAAATTCTTGAGCTTTATTTGTGCTTAAATAAAAGTATAATTGCCCGTGTTTGAGTTCACTAGCGTGAGAAATAAAGTCGTTTGTAAAGCTTGAATAAGACAACGGTTTACACTTCAACATGGGTGTTTACTCTCTCTGATATTTGCTTCCTTTTGCAGCCCTCCAGGAATGCTGTTGCAGTCCATTAAATAGCTTGAAAAGCTCGGTAATAACGGATACAAGGAGAGATGCCCTTTTGCCCGTGATTTCTCCTACCACTACCCCTCAGCCCTTTCTCCCTCTTCTCGCTCCTTCGCCTTTGACACCATTCACAAATAATACCACCCCGAAATTGTCAGGTGAGTCTAACAGATTCAGTTTTTTTGAAGTTTAAAGAAATGCTTTTAATAATTTCTTAGCTAGGGTGCTGTGACTAAAGTTGCTTGAGTTATTATGTAAGAGTTTGGCTTGAGCTCTGTTGTTTTTATAACGAGCATAGCAATGGCTTGATCCTAGGTCTACTTTTGAAGCTCTTGCTAAGGGCTTATTCGTTTTCTAAATGAAACGAGATAGGGCTTATTTTGCCACCCAACACATAACTAGTGCCATGCAATGTGCTAAACAGTTTGCTAATTGTACTGATTTTCACATTCTTTTTGGTTTTGTTTTTGTTTTTTCAGGGCTTTGTGTCTTGAAGTTTGGTGCTGTTAATAAAATGATGAGCACGACTTCTACTGACTGTATGACTACATTTGCTCCGTTTCTTGCGAATGTAATGTGTTGTCCACAGTTAGAGGCCACGTTAGCTTTTCTTATTGGCCAATCTAGCAATGACACAAATATGCTAGCTCTAAACGGGACACAAGCCAAACTCTGCCTATCAGACTTTAAGCAAATTCTTGTGGCCCAGGGTGCTGACAGCAACCTCGAAAAGATATGTTCGGTCCAGCCCTCGAATCTTACCTCAGCTTCATGCCCAGTCATCGATGTTGATACGTTTGAAAACACAGTGGTGGATTCTGCAGAACTTCTGAGTTCCTGTGAAAATATTGATCTCGTTAATGAATGTTGCGACCAAATTTGTCAGAATGCCATAGCGGAAGCTGCTGGAAAGCTTGCTTCGAGATCCTATGAGCTTCTTAGCACGGGCGGGTCCCACAAGTTGTCTGATCAATCGACTAAGGTTAAGGATTGTACGGTTATTGTACATAGATGGTTGGCGAGTAAACTTGACCCTTCTCGTGCCAAGCACATCCTTAGAGGACTCTCTAACTGCAATATCAACAAAGGTGAGATTCATGTTAAAATCCAACTTCCCTACTAGCTGTTAACTGGTATGAAAGTAAACATGTTTTCTACTTATGCTCGACCAATTTTGTCTTGTACTTATTTATCATATCCATTGTGTTGATGTTGGGACGTCCATTTCCTAGTATTGCCTGAAGTGTTTAGAAAGGAAATCGTCCTTGTTTCATTTGTGGAGTCTTTTCTTTAATCTCTAAATTTTGTTCTTCTATTTTTCTTTTTTAGGTTGCCCTTTGGTTTTCCCTAATATGAGCCGTGTCACGAAGCATTGTGGAAATGAGATAAACAAAAGCAATTATACGGCATGTTGCAATGCCTTCGATGGTTATATGTCTCATTTGCAATTGCAGAGCTTTGTGACCAATTTGCAGGCTTTAAATTGTGCCGCCTCACTTGGGATGAAACTACAGAAAGCAAATGTTTCTGTTAACGTGTATAATCTCTGCCACGTCAGCCTCAAGGATTTTTCACTTCAAGGTTTGTTGTGGACCATATTTTCCATTTGATTAGCAAAATAATTCCAGTCTATTTTGCCAAATTGTCGTCGATACTAACCATTTTTTTGTTTCGGTCATTTCATGTCGATTTGTGGGATTCCACAATTTGATGCAACAGCTTCTGCTGAAGGTAATTTAGTACTTCTCAATATTTTTTGTTTCCCATATAACTTATTTTCAATTCAATTTTGGCTGACCATGCTATTAGCTTCCTTTAGTTAACCTTGAAAGCATTTGTGGTTCTTTATAATTCTGATTCCCGTTGTTTTTCTTTGGAGCTGATTTTATGTCAAAGGTTCTGCTTTACAGAATATATATATATATATTATTTTTATTTTAATTTTATTTTTTCTTCTGAGGGTGAGTTGGATTTCCTTTTAGTGGCTTACGTAAAGGGATGTAGAAGACTCATATCCTTGTGCAAAGTCTTAAAATAATATCAGATCATTGATGAATTACTTCAGTTACACAAGTATCCTTGCAAATGTTTCGAGTTCGTGAACTCTCAAACCCTTTACAAACTTATCATAAATAGGCTGCAGTTCGGAAAAGAGCAGTTTTGAAATCTCTATGTGTTTGCAAGAGTTAATGTGCATTAGGAGGGTTGTTTGTTCGTGTGCTTGTAGACATTGTCATGTCTCGATAGCTGTCCTACTAGAGCTATATACTTTGGATTCGAAATGAATTGGCAGATATATACATTATTTATTATTATTATTATTTGTTTATTTATTTATTTATTTTATTTTATTTTTTTGCTCAATATTTTAAAAGTTAAAGCCTTCGATTGACTGATGGTAGTAGGAGGCTAACTTAATCGATGTGTATGTACTAACTCAAATAGTTTTTCTGAAAGGAGATCAAAGTCTCCTTTTTCATTTACCTTTGATCAGCATAGGTTTACATTGAACAATATCTTTTTTATATTTTAAGCAGGTGCCGGATGCTTGTTGCCTAGTTTGCCATCGGATGCGACATTAGACCCAAATACTGGAATCGGGTTCGTCTGCGACTTGAATGATAACATTCCAGCTCCTTGGCCTTCAACCTCTTTCATACCTGTTTCATTTTGCAACAAAAGTACATGGGCCCACTCTCTCTACTATATATATATATAAATTTATTTTTTGTGTGTGTTTATACAAGCTTGTCCCGTGACTCCGTGGACTTGTGCTTCAAACTTAGGGTTGGTTTGGTTGCAACTTATAAGTTTCAGTTTTTCAGTTTTTCAGTTTTTTTTTATGTAAAGCCTAGACAACATTTAGCTGCTCAGCTTTTAAACTGAATTTATTTACTATTTTGACCTAAATAAGTTGGAAGTTTTAAGATAGATGCATCAAATTTTTTTTTTAGTCAGAAATAAGCTAGCTTATTAGCTTAAAAGTTGCAACTAAACGAACCCTTAATTCTTATCCCTCAATTCTTATCCGACACTAAACAAATATGGTGTTACTAATTCCACTCCTAAGATTTTATTACTAACATAATTGTATTTACTTCTCTCACCCAAATGGTCCCCCAAACAAACAAGGCCTATTGTGTATACATCTTGGTGACTTGTATTCGACTTTTTTGCAGCTATTAAAATACCTGCTCTTCCGGCAGCAACATCCGGGCAAAGTGGTAAGTCAAAACATTAGCTTTCCGAGTTTTTTTCCCCCTTCTCATTTCAAATGCATTGATTTTCTTAACGCTACTACTTTCAAGCCTATTCATGATGAGTTCCAATCGTATTTATGTTTTTATTTTCCAGGCATTTATACCCGAGATGCTGTAATTTATAAGCTATTCACGACGTTGGTTTTTCTTGTGATTGTCCTATAATTTTTGGGCGAAGATTCTTATGCATTTCATGAAGAGCGAAAAAGACCTCTTTAACCGCAATTGGTAGAACTTTGCGAGTCTGTAGGAGGAAGCCAGATGAAATGTCGGATTTCATCGTTTAACGTGCGGGAAAGTTTATGTCCGAGGGTCGAATTAAGTTTGAAATGGTAGTAGTAGTTGTTGTATGTATCTATTTCGGTTGCGAGGTGTTATATTTATTAAGGTTATAGAAATCTCACAGAAGAAGGTTATATGTAATAATCACTCTTAAAATTATACCATATGTGAATGCATTACGTAGAGGAAACATCAATATAATTATTTGCTGTTACATTTATGTATCTATTATTTTGCTAGTTTTTGAAGATTATTGGGGAAGTTGTAACATGTTTTCCTGTTCTCCGGATGATATATTTTTTTTCTATTTTTTACTTTTCGTAAATTGAATGTTGTTTTTCATTTACGGTAATTCCGTGGGCATTTCGAAAGTTGGAAAGTGTTTGGAAATAGTAATACTTTGTAAGTACGATGTTAATACCAAAAATAATAATAACATTTAATTTTTCTATCTACAAATAATTGGTGCATTTTACAGTTTGGATTTTTTTCTTCACAAAAGTCAATGAATTTTCATTATTGACATCTCATAATCAACAGACACAAGAATAAAACAAAACATAATGGGGGTGGTATTGGTACATATATATAATTGAAAGTTATTTTTTTTTTATTTTTGCATAAAAATTATTTCGAACGCATTTAATTTTTTCATCCCAAAAAGGGGGAAAATTATTTTTGAATTTGACTTGTGGATGAGAATTCAACCACCTAAACCAGTAGCTGGCTAAGCCCAACTATTTTTATGATTTTTATCACCATAAACTTGCAGACAACTTTTCGCACAGATCACAAATAAAGTTGTGTTACATAAGTAAGTTTATCTCTATTTTACAAAATTTTTATTTTTTATTTTTTATGTCAAATTATTTATTACATTATCAATTATATTAAAATATATATTTTTTTTATTATTCCTTAAAATTTCACACATACCAATATACTTAATTGTTAAATATTAATTATTTGCATTAGGTTCCCTAAACCTCATTATTTCCTATTTTAGGTAACAAAAGCTATGTAATGTTATTCTTTTGCCATATATTAGATTACCTAATATTTATCTATAATGAAGAATCTCTAAAATAATTTTTTAAATTTAATTAATTATTGTTCATTTCTTAAATATATAAAACTAATATATTTTATCTTATGTGACATTATTTCACTATTATATTTTAAAAGTTAATATATTATCTCTTCACTCGCTCATCTATTATTAATTAAAAATAAAAATATAATGTAAGTACTTAAAATAATTAAATAATAACGATAAATTAAATTTTAAATTTAATATCTAAAAATATTTATTAAACTTAAAACTACTAAATATGATATATAAACTGATAATTTAAGTATATAGAAAATAATTTTAATATTTGCAAAAATAAATAATTATAATTTTTATTAGTATTTATGAAAAATATTATTTTTTAAAATTATATAAGAAACAAATAATTACTTTAAAATAAATAAATAATTAATTGAATTTAAATTTAATATTAAACTATATATTTATTAAAATTAAAATTATATATATATTATAAAATTTTAATATTTAATGTTGAAGAATAATAGTTATTTATTAAGAAATTATATTTATATTTATATCATTTATATAATAAATTTTCAAGTATTTTTATTTATATTTTTTTTTTCTACCGCATCACTTTTCTTCCCTTTCTTTTTCTTTGATTAAAGAGATCTTCTATTTCTATTTTTATTTATATTATGAACTAAGAATTAAATTAAAATTATAAATTTAAAGCTAAAAAATAATAATAATTTTTCATTAATATATTAATTTTATAATTAAATGTATTGGTATGTGTGGAATTTTAAGTAAATAATGATTAAAGAGAAAATAATATTTTAATAAAAATATAGCCAATTTTCTCTGTAATTTACGACTTTGTTAATAGACCATGATGGAAATGCTTCTAGTGACAATAACTATAAGTTCACAGGCTTAAACATTAGTAATAAAAAGTCAGGTAGGTCCATTTTTATAGCCTATAATATATAGGCTTATAGCCTCCCCACTTAATTACTTTTCTTAAATGTTACCATCCCACTTAAAAAAGTTGTTTTCCAAATTTCTCTTTCGGCCAAATTTGTTCTTTGGTTGGCACAAATCAACGAATTTAGAAAAAGCCTAACCTACTAGTGATTTAGGCAAAAACATTGTCGTATAGCATACGACTTTGTACCATTGCTAGCTAAAAAACACAAAAATAAATATAGAGGTCCCCTATCTAATTTCTCTCATCAAACAATTCACGAGATTGATCCATGATAGAGATAGGACAATAATTAAAGGGTGTTGGGTGAAACCTAGCTAGAAGTTGATTTTCACATTAGTGATGATCATCGTTAGAAGCACTTTTGGAGCTGCATAAATGTATAGACTGCACAAAAAATATCGAAAATTTAGCTAGCAATGTATAATAAAATCATGCAAATGTTAGGCAAAGTTTATAACACTTATTTTATTTTTCTGCCAATGCAAGTATACAGCTCTAAATCAAAAAAGATAAATTTTTTTGCTCTCATTTAAACAAGTGAAAGATAATTAGTTTGAATTTCAACTGTTGTGGTGAGTGTATAGTATATTTACTCTCAATGTTGGGGATAGAATTATTTATGACAATTTTCTAACTTAAAAATCAGACCAATTACCTATTTATTATGAAAATGCAAATTAATTTTTCAAATTTTTTTATTCTAAAAAGTGATTCCAACAGATGTGATGTTTATTGTCAAAACCGCATAAATCTTTAATATATATATGACTTGCCAATTAAATGAGATTTTTATTTTTAGCAAAATGAAAGCTCTAGGAAACCTAACTAGCCATGCACTATATTTTATTGGAAATTGATGAAATGAAAAATAAATTAGATACTATTCTTTCTCGGCACTTCAAGCAATTATATAGAGATATATAGAGAAAATAAAAAAATAATACAGATAAAATTAACCTAGACCTCTTTCCATTTCGAAAATCATTAATTGGTGATAACAATTATTTAATCTTGAGTGGACTTATCAAGAGATGTTGATTAGTTTTCTTGGTCAATTTCACTAAGCACAATTAGTTGCTTTGATTATTATAGAGATTTTAATTGAGTAAATAAAAGATTGTTAGTGATGAACTTAGGGAGGTTAATGTAGGATGAAGCACATCCACTAATTTTGTTAATTAAAAGGCTAATTCAGCACCATTAGTGTTGACCCATGAATGTATTATTTTTGGGAATTAATTTATTTGATATTATACTGCTCATTTTGATAAATTTCAATTTCCTCCTGCTCTTTCATACAATTTCAATTTAGCCCTTATTGTTTCATTCTAGTCGATATCGCTTTTGTTGCCTTCTTTAAGAGCTTTAATTCAATTTATTAACGCCGTTACATTCCCTAAAAATAAATATATATATTTTTTGTGGCAAACACAAAATCGACATAATTTTCCTTGACAACGATTGTCTGATATTGATACGTGGTTCATTATTCAAGGACAATTAAAAAAAAATAATAAAATAATAAAATAATATTTTTATCTTTGTGACGGATTGTAACGGATTAACCGTCGCAAATTGTGCATCGTCAGAAATTCTGTTGCAGATATTTAGTTACGGGATTTATTGGGATGGATAAGTTATCGTGGCAACGTCCGTCGCAAAGCTTGGTCAGTAATGGAATTTGCGATGGATTGCTCCGTCGCGGATTAATTTTTTTCCAGTAGTGACAAATTTGGCCTTATAACACTTGCTACCACCAGCCCCTTCTTTGATCTTGTAAACCCACTTGTAATACAAAGTTTTCTTACCTTTTGAAAGCTCAACTAATATCCTCATATTATTTGCCATTAAGGAATCCATTTCATCTTCCATTGCAAGCTCCCACTTGCTTACATGCTAGCTCTGCATGGCTTCATCATAATATTCTGATTCACCATTATTTGTTAACAAAATATGAAGTAAAGAGGGTGGATACTTCTCTGGGACACAGTGTTGTCTACTCAACCTCCTCATAGTAGCAATTGGCATATTCGGTTCAACCTATATGACCTCCTGGTCATTCCCTTGGTCATTCTAATTACTTTGGCTCACATCAGTATTCGAAATATCATCCATCTTAACATACTAAGAGCCTTCATCCTGAGTACTCATACTGTTAATATCTACTATACCCAATGTATCTTAGAACATCACCTGCTCATTGAATATGACGTCTTTACTACGAATAATCTTTCAATTATATTCATACCAAAATCAATAACCAAATTCATCGCCACCATATCTAATAAATGTATACTTAATAGACTTAGCATATAATTTTCTTCTGGCTATATGATCAACATGAACATATGAGCCGTAACAAAATACTATGAGATACGATAGATTTACCTCTTTACCACTCCAAGCTTCCTTTAATATTCCCCCGTCCAAAGAAACTAATGGTCCTTGGTTAATCAAGAACACCTTGTATTAATTGCATCTTCCCAAAATATCTTAGGTAACCTAACATGTAACTGCATACACCTGGCACGTTTATTCAAAGTTCTGTTCATACGTTCAACTACCCCATTTTGTTGAAGAGTCCCCTAATGGTCTTCTCCATAAGAATCCATTCATAGCACAATATTCCTTAAACTCACTAAGTTCATTTTTCCACTATTATCGGATCGCAAGTATTTGAATTTTAAACCTGTTTCATTCTCCACCAAGGTTGTCTACTTCTTGAAAATATCAAAAGTATCACCTTTTCGTTTCAAGAAATAAATTCATACCTTCCTTGTGAAGTCAATAAAGGTCATGTAGTCTGATGTGTCACCAAGCGATGTCACTGGGGCTAGTCCCTATAGATCAATATGTACCAGTTCCAACTTCTGCTTTCTCAAACTTTTGTCACCCTTCAAAAAACTGACCCTTTTCTATTTTTCGGGTATACAATTCTTACACAAGTCAACATCAATTGCCTTAAGGCTTAATGGTTTACCCTTCGAGTAAAGATGTTTCATCACTTTCTCACCAACAAGTGCAATACTATCGTTGTTACAACATACCTTCTTTCTTTCCAGAGCCACTATTATGGCCCCTTTAATAATCTTCCAGAGACCACCTACAAAGGATATTGTATACCCTTCATCATCGAGTTGCCCTACAGATATCAAATTCTTCTTCAATCCAGGAATATGTCTAACACTCTGTAGCTACCAAACAGGTCCATTTGGCGTCTTGACCTGAACATCTCCCTTTCCTATATGTAAAGGCTCATCATCAGCTACATAAATCTTTCCAAAATTACTAGAGACATAATTCTCCATGACTTCATGACTAAGGCAAGAGTGAAACGGTGCTCCAAAGTCCAAAACCCATTATTACATTGGACTTCTCACACTCAAGATAAAGGCGTTACTAATCTTCTCTGTGATATTTGTTGATCGCTTTCTTTCATCTTTTCCAATCTTCTTTTTTGGTGCTTTACATTTATTCTAATAATGCTCAAAATTTCCATAATTCTAGCCCTTTATCGAATCCTTATTCGATTTTTCGGTAGTTGACTTACTCTTGTTTCTGAATTTTGATCTACCCCGATTTGAATTCCTCGATGCTGATCTGCCCATTCTTTTTGTGCTCAAAGTTGACCCTGGTGTTATACTCAATTCTCTCCTGCGAATTTCTTTGCTCATAATTAAGTCTTGCACCTCATTAAACTTCTATTTTTCCTTCCCTGTTGAATCACTAACTACAGTTACAGTACCATTCCAACTTTCTCATAGGGAAAACAATAGAATCAAGGCTTTTACTTCATTATCAAAGTCAATCTCGACTGAACTCAACTTGGTTGTGATCAGATTGAACTCGTTACGCTGCAATCGTAGTACCTTTTGGTATCTTTAAGTTAAATAACCGCCGTATCAGATAAACCTTATTAACCATGGATGACTTCTCATACATGTTGGATAATGCCTTTATGAGAGAGGTTGTGGTCATCACCTTCGCTATGTTGAACAACACGCTCTACGATTGCAATAGGCCCGCCACACTTAGGGCTTTTCTCTCTAGAAGATTCCACTCCTCATCTGTCTTGCCTGCTGGCTTCTTTCCTGAGAGAGATTCATGCAGATCTTTTCCATATAAGTAATCTTCTATCTGCACCTATTGAGCTCGAAGCTCTGATATCAGTTGTTGCGGAATTGTAGGCAAATATAAAAAATCAAAGAGCAAAATGAAGAATACACACAATAATTTGTTAGCATAGTTCGTCAATCTGACTACGTCTAGAGGCTCCCAAGCCAGAAATGTTTCAATATATGAGAGATATAAGAGTATACAAACTTTTCTCCCTCTATCTCTCTTTTGCGCCTACCTAATAATTGCACTCAATTGTTCTCTAATTTTCGTCCATATGATATTTATACTAGGTTTCCATCCTAAATAAATGTTGATTGATATGCTGAAGATAAGGTGAAAAAGATTTAATCTTTTTCCTATTTGTTGATATAAAATCTCTAAAAACGCATCATTTGGGGCACGCCTCTGGTTGGCTAGACCTAGCACCTTATGGCCGTATTGCAAGGGGTCTCTGCCCAGTCCTAGGTGTTGTTTGATCTACCTCCGACCAGACCCTCCCTAGCCGAATGGGGCGATTCCCAGCTGGAACTAGAATTTAGTCAAATTTCTGCTCCACAGCAATCTTCAGGCTCCACAACCTCAACAGTTGAATTACCAAAACAATACGTTTCTGATTTAGGTTGAACTTAATTTATTTTATGAGGAGTTTTAGCAAAAAAGTACGTTATATGGAAAAGTTAAAGTGTTGTTCAAATTAGAAAAATGATTCCAGTGTGTAACACGATTCATAAAGTCTAACTACAGAAGATATGAAAATTAAGTCGTAATATCTCTATTCATGACTTGTTTAGAATGAAATTTAATATTTTAAAATTCCTTAAAGAGTTATTAAGTTTTCAAAAAAAGATGCAAAAACAAAGGTGAAAGAATAGTTCTCCACAAATTAGTTTATTTACGAAGTACATTAACGATTTTGTTGAAGTCTGATATCTTCGTTAAGTTTCTGGTAAATGATAAAATTTCTTTTGCTTGAGCAATTATTTCGTAGTGTTGGTAGAGAAAACTATTACGAATTGACATTTATCATTTATTGTTATTATTATATGTAAGAGCATTCATACAAGTTCTTTTAAATCAATATTTCTCATTTTAAAAATCAATGGGCAAAAATGTGCCACATCAGTGTTTTTATATTTTTCAATTTTTAGAAAATTGTTCACAAATATTACATTAGATTTCTCAATAGAAAAATTTACTATTCATAATTTATCTAATTAAAAATAAATTTTGTTCGTAACAACTATGAAACTATAGTTAAGTTCAGGGAAAATATATTTTGTATATTTTATTATATGACATATAATTATTGTAATAATTTTGTATACATTTTATAGAAAAATTGGTGTGATTAATTTTTAAAATATGAATTTATAATGGGAGAAATGAACTTTTTAAAAATAAAATATAAAAATTGAATGAGAAACGACGGTGGAAATGCTATAACATTTTGAAGAAAAACATCCTATGTGCCAAAAACAAAAAACATTGTGAAGAAAAAAAGTTAAATTTGAATAAATGAAAAAAAAAAATTGAATATTAGGGTAAATTACACTTTGCCCCCATGAGGTTTTTGACAATTTTAGATTATCATTTGAGATTTCAAATATTACACTTTATCCCCACTTACAACCCAAGTTAGATTCTGTTGTATAACATCCATATTACATTCACATAATTTTATATTTTTGTTAATTTAGTACTTGATATTAGTTAATATTAAAGAAAAGATAATCACTTTAAAAAATATATTATATTTGTATCAAATAATTTTTTTAACAAAATATTATAACAAAAAAACTATGCAAAAGATAATGTTTAAAGGGCATTTTAATAAATATTTGAGTTACTTATTATAAATAATTTTACTTTTACTTTATTCTCGGAAATTTTGGGATAAACTGCAATGACCACCAAACCTCATGGGGTACAGTCTAATTTCCGAAACCTCAGGGAATTTCTGAAATTGTCTGAAACCTCATGGGGGCAAAGTGTAGTTTTAACCCATATAATTATAACTAATGGCGTATTTGAAAAAGTTTGATGTCTGCTTCATAAAGTCTGAACATGGGACTCTTCAGCCTCATCTATCTACGCGGAAACGCACGCACCCTTCTCTCTCTATCTCTCTCCCTCTCTCTCTGTATATATATATATATATATATAAACTTTTATATTTGTGGCACAAACGTACACATTTGTTCCCATTGCGCTTCTGTTTCGTCACGCTTACGAGGTAGTACAATACAACTGTATACTCATATGGTTGGACCTTATTCTCCGGGGGAAACTTGTCGTACAAGTCTACTCGTTTTTCTTTTTACTTTTCTGGAAAACTTGTACAGCTAGTATTTAATGGAGAGATTCTATCTTGTCTGGTTGCTACATATTTAAATTATTGTCCTTCAATAATTATATATATATTTTTTTAAAAATCAGTTTCTAAATAAATACGAAATTCAATGGAAAATATCTTATTTTTATCCTTGATATGGCCGTGCAAATGACTTTCAAAAAATAAAAGATACTATAAGTTTAAGAAATTTTATAACAGAAATTATATGGT
>MKEJ01058007.1:0-12369 GCA_001753735.1 Embelia ribes
TTTGGCTAATTATCTCTTAGATAAATGTTAGAGATAATTACTAAACTTTTTTGAGTTTATCCAAAACCCTCTCATTTTTCATTATAAATAGGGAGCCTCAAGCTCATTTGAAGAGACCAAAAAAATCATTCTTCAAAAGCTAGAGAGAATAACTCCGGAATAGTGAACAATAAACGCAAACCACTTGAGGATTTGAAGAACAAAGAAAATCAAAGTTCAACATTTCTTCAAGAACACGAAGAATTCGAAGAATATCCAGCAGATTCAAAATCAAGTTGCTCAAGCCCTTGAATTAAGAGTTCTTCAACAAATTCAGTTTGATCCACAATAAGCTCTCGAAGACACAGATCAAGCGTTCAAAGTCAAAGTTCAACATTTCTTCAAGAACACGAAGAATTCGAAGAATATCAAGCAGATTCAAGATCAAGCTGCTCAAGCCCTTGAATCAAAAGTTCTTCAACAAATCTAGTCTGATTCACAATAAGCTATCGAAGCCGCAGATCAAGCATTTCAAAGTCAAAGCTCATCAATTCTTCAACACGAAGAATGCGAAGAACAACAAAGCAGATTCAAGATCAAGCGCGAAACCCTTTGATCAGGTGTTCTTCAACAAAATCCAGCTAGATCCCAAATAAGCTCTCGAAGCCGCAAATCAAATATTTAAGGAGAAGAATCAAAAGATTTTATTTCCTATAATTAGAAATTACAGAAGATTGTATTCTTCAAATTCAAATCAATAAAAATTACATTGTTTCTTATATTTTATTCTCTTATTTATTTAGACTAGGGATCTTGTGCAGTTACAGTATCTACATGTTCTTCCAGATCTATGATATTCTTATCACCTTTAATTTCATTCAATCCAAACCTAAAATCATTTTCAGACATTTTAAAATAAAATTTCTTTACATGGGAAGCTTGAACTCAAACCTTAATACAAATCAATATCAATTCCAAATAACTCATAATATTTGAAATGAAAAAATTAATAAAAGTTAATCCTCATTCACATATTATACTTCACCATCTCATCTAAATGACCTCACATGATGCAACTGAATGGTAAACAGATAAGAAGTTTGTCATACAAATCAGTGTGATACAAGCAGAATCTATATAATACAAAAAAAAATCATTGTAATTATAATTAATTTAAACAAATTCATACATAAAATACCTAATTGGACACACAAAATCCCAATTTTATAGAAATTCCTAATTTAAAAAAACAATAACCTAATTTACTAGCGAAAATGCATGAATTCAAATAAATGTAATAAGGGATGAATCTTTCTGTATGGAACCTCCCTCATTGTGGATAGTATAACCAGCCATGATCGAAGGCCCTCGTTGACTCTTTGATTAGATTGTCTTTCGTGCTCTCTCTCTATATATCTTATGGCCAGCAAATAACATATTTCATATATTTGAATGAGGGGATTATAAAAATAAAATAAAATTTTGAATGAGGAATAACTAAAACAATCCCTGCCACGTGATATATCGTCTGACTTAGCAAAAACTGTTACAGAAAGTATAATTTTCTAAATTTTTGGTAATCTAATCTATGAATTCGATTGATTTTTAATTTGGGATATCAATTGAATTTATGCTTATAAGTTAATGTACTAGAATGTAATTTGCCATATTCTTTTTATCCGTGCTCCTTGTTGGAACATATAAAACTTGTTTTCTAAAACTCCTAAAAAGTTGCCTTATCACTTAGTACTTAAGCTATGCCCCTAGTTAATATCATTTGAATCCTTCCAATGATATTTCACTCAAAAGGGGGCACTTCTTTAGCCTTTGTTGTAGGGTTGTCTCTTTTTTCCTTTATTTTAATAGAAATAAAAATAAACTAGTGAGCAAGGATGGTTGGCATCCCCTATCGAGCAAATTTAAATAAATAATAAAAACAAAAAACTCATTTATTTTCGGTTGTTTGTTTATAAATAGGTAGCTCATATTTATTTATCAAGAACTATTAATCATCTTGCCGGACAGTCCACGGGTCCAAATTAGACACTCTGGATGCGACTTAAATTAGAGTAACACATCACCGCATAACTAATTATTTACTACTCTATTTTATATTAAGTATCTAACAAAGATTGAGAAAATCATTAAATAATCTAGTTTATATATAAAAAAAAAATGACAATGCTATTTTACAGAATTAATTTTTGTTGAAATACCCAAAATTTAATGTGTTGAGTAATTAATATTATTGAATTAGAAAAAAAAATATAATACAATCTTGATTTTCTAAATTGTCAGATACTATAAAATTAAAAAAAATTATCCAAAACAAGACTTAATAATGGAGGTACTCAAAATAGTAGTTTAAGTTAAGTATGCAATTTAGTATTAGAGGTAGTACTCCCTTCATTAAATTTTTGAGTTGGTGTAAAGTGGTTATTAATTTAGTTTAGATGATATGAGTAAAAAATTTTAAAAAATTGAATAGTGTATTTTAAATTTTTTAAAGCAACAATTAAAAAGAAAAAAGAAAAATGCTCTAAAACAACATTTATTATGTACATGACTTTATTTAATTGATATTTCTAAATTTTTTGGTAGAAGTGCTTAATTATTGTTCTGATATCTACTGTATCTAGCTAGTTTCTATTTAATTTTCCTCGCCTCTTCATCCTTGGATCATTCAAATTCATTGAAGATCAAGCACTTGTTTATAGCAAAGTTGTATTGGGATTAATTTCCAAAAAAAAAAAAAAGTTGTATTGGGATTAGCATGTAATCCCTAATATCTATGAAATGGTCGATTTCCACTTCACTAATGACTCATTTTGTATATTGACAAATTTATAAATGAACCAAGATTGAATAATTTCAATCTGCTTATTTGTAGAGGCATCAGTTAGTTTCTCGAACTGTAATCAAGATTTCAATTTTCCGAACTCAAAATTCCGAACCAAATTAAATGAGAAACAGAACCAAAACCGAAAATAAGTCAAATTTCAATCCTGAAACCGAAAATTCTGAAATTTTGAAATAAATAATATATAAAATTAAATGAATAATATTTTGGGAAATTTGGGATACCCGAGAATTTTATAATCAACTATTGATCCTAAACCGAAATTATTTCAAAAAATTCGGGATACCCGAGAATTTAGCACATAAAAATAAATAAATAATATATAAAAATTAAAATGATTTGAATTTTTAGGGAAATTTGGAAAATTCGAAAATTTTATATTTGATTTCCAATCCCGAATAAAAAATATTTGGATACCCAAAATTTAAGAATTTAAATTTCGATTCCGAATCGAACTATCTTCTCGGGTAATTCGCTTCAATTTGGATTTCGAGAATCAAGTATGTTTGCTCACTTCTACTCATTCGAAGTAGATTCGCTACTGCTCTTAGTAAGCAGTAGCATGTTGTTGCTCAATTTTGAACCATAAGATTTTGATTTAATGGTTCATATTTTTACAATTTATAACTTGGGAAAAAATATATATAATTTTATTAAAAATTTGAATTATTAAATCTAAATTCTACTGCTCAGAACTAAGCTGGTCAAAAGTGAGCAGAAACTTACTACTGCTCACTTAGCAGCAGCGAACCTACATCCCTACTCATTTGGCAAATGGGCCATTATTTTAGTGGCATAGTTTGTGACGGCATCAGTGTGCTAAAAAATGCTATGAATACCCCTAGAATAAAAGTATGTCAACAGTCATGGCAAGGATAGAAAAATTAAAATCTCAAATATGTGTATTCATATTAGTGGACCCAAATAAAAAGCATTAAGAAATATGCTTACGTACATATGATGGTCCTCTAATCACTTGGGAGAAAGTATGTCATTCACAATATATATATATATATATATATATATATATTACTAATGATGGCCTCGAATAAGAAGCATAAATATTTAATTATGCAAACTTGAAGATTAAGAAACTAATAAATAATCAGCACAAGGGCTGCGTCTTAATATTTGGACATAACAAAAGCTAACTACCAATGAAGAAACAAATATTCTACTCCTTAGAAACAGTTAAATCAGACATCTTAGAGATAATATTGTTTGATTATTTCTTAAAACACGATCTTGAATTATCATGTTTCTTCTCATCATTTGGTTGTTTAATTTGTTTTGATACAACAATGTGTAGTTGCCACTTATTGTAGAAACAACCTGTCCCTTGTGTATCATACATCGCGCTTTTGATACGATAACTCTATATTTGCAAAGCTGGGACTTTATAATAATTTGCGAGAAGCTACAACCACTACTAAAAGTATGAAGTAAATCGTCTCACAATTCGAATGGTCTAAATACTAGAACACTCTGGCTCAAATAACATGAGCAAGCTGTGGTTCCTCGCAATAATTCAACAAATTATTAATAGAAAAATGCATTTTTTTTGCCTCTCGTGCAAATAACAGGTAAAATTAGTCAACTGGACCGTTAAACTTCTAAAAACAAATAAAATGATGAGGCACTTTGATATGCCATACACTTTTGTGCATATAATCTATATACAATTAAAAAAGTATATATTCAAATGCCGATCAAAGTCATACACCCTTCAACAATATCAGGCTGACGCAAAGATACAGTTGAACGCAGAATATCCCCAATAAAAAATGTGACGAAGATATTATTCATAAAGTGTGAAATAAATCCTTGAAAGCTATACTTTGTAATGAAGTTCAAAACACCCACCATGGAGAAATAAATAATTGAAAACTAAACTAAACTTGAAAAAGTCAGCTATATTTCCCCTGAATCAAACCGACAAAGAATGTATACCATTCCAATGTCAACTAAACAAATTATAAATCGATAACGTAATATTGTGCTTAACATTGGTGGCGAAAATAATAAAAATGAAAAGATAGCCGATCAATCTATTATAGCAAAAAAGGAAAAAAAAAAAAAAAACATAAAGATTGGAAGGACATATGGTTATATTACCAACTTCCAACATTCCAAAAATTTGGAAACTTAAATGGAAGCTTATATATGCAAAACCCTTTGTGTACACTGCATTTGAGTGAATCCCCAACATAAGACTCTGCAATGGCAGGGTATTTCTTCTATACAAGTATTGGATTATTGGATGATATATAAAAATCTCAATCAATTTCTCACTTAGCACCCTCTTTTTCTCTTTTGATGGATTGGATTTGTCGGAATGCGTAACTATCTTCAAACAATCTCGAACAACACCAAACTGTCTCTGAACAAAACGTCAAGGTGCTATAATAATATCCCCCTAAATCGCAAGGATAGGTGCATTGCATTGATGATCCAAATAAAAGCGCACCCATTTTCTTTTCACTCCTAAAGTTTCTCATATAGAGTTGAATAACTCATCGGTTGTCAAATGATGCAGACATTCTTGGGGGTTGGCATAGAAATAGTCTTCTTCTTTGGGCCTCTCAGGAATCACTAATCTCTTGGTAGGGTTACCCATGCGCTTGGCATGGGATTCCTTCACCGCATACGAGAATTCATCCCAACTCAACAATCCACCAGTGTATTGATCTATTAGATCCACTAAAAGCCTCCTATCCAATAGAATTGTCTTCTTGAACCCGAGAAATCTGAAAATCATTTCGAAAAATGAAAAACAAAATCATATAACATAACGACAAACCTTCCAAGGTTTGCAAAAACAAATAAGAGCTCTTAAATGATAAGTCCTAAGACTCCTAACAGGGAAGAAATCGAATTCCTCTGTGAGGATGTTCTTTACTTGAAGAGATATAACATGTTGAATAACAAAGGTGATGCGGGGGAAGGTAACAGAGTTTCTAGAGGAACTTTATATCATGTTTTCCCTATTTTCTAGGAATAGTGAGTCATTACTGGTGCGAGCGCCTAACAGAGATATGAAGAACCTCTGAGACCTCGATTCTACTGTACCACCAGTCTAGGTTCCTAAAAAAACTTTTAGGTTATTACTTGCATTTTCATAACAAGAAATAGAACACAGAACACTAATCCTATGTGGTTCTCGAAAAATGACAACTGAATTTCCTTAACGCTTTGCACTTTCAACCGAAAAAAGGAGAAACAAAAAGTAGGAGACTCAAAGCCAAAGAAGCAGAGCCGGCAAGGCTCAATAATCATATGGGGAGTCTAAATAGTTTGTATCTAGCATTTCATATATAAACTCCCAAAACTTGTAAGGGGCTTAAGGTAATCAATTCCCCTCCTTCATATAGAGGAGAAAATATAGCAAAGTACTTTTGTTGCAAACACAAGCAAGAACATTGAGAACAAGTACCTGCGGTGGCCTTCGACAACTTTAGCCATGTTTCCGTCGTATGTAGGAACAAATATATCACTCTCGAGGGCAACAAGATAATCCAATGCCGCCATCTGGGATGAGTGATTTTGGAAAAACCTAAGGTCCGATGACCCCAAAAGCGTTTCCTTTCTCACCTATTCAAAACAAAAATATAAATCACATATTTAATTCGAAAAAAACTTAAGTTGGTCTTGACCCCATTCACATACCAATCTTGGATAAGCCGCTGCAAGACTAGCCATTCTTCTACATCCACCATATATCTCACCAGCTGCAATATATATCTGCATATCACGATCAATGTCTAATGCCTTGAGAACAAGTGCAGTTTCCTCAGGTGTCAAAGGGCACAACCCGTCTTTCCTCTTCAAGTCCGAGTTTATAATCTTCTCTTTCCACCATGGATAAGCATATCTGAATAATGACAGTAAGTTAGCATAAGAAAGTAAATACCAAAAGCAATATATTATATATCCATAGAATAAAAGGTATACATTCACCTCATTCTTGTCAACTCGTCCACTTCTTCGGTGTTGCAGCCCTGAGTACATCCCGAAAATGCTAACATGTCCATTTCATACCTGAGATGAAGCACTAAGAAAGGACCATTTTGCCTTAAGAGCCTGATGACCCTTTTACCCAATTCCTCTATCTGCGGTGTAAATTTGAGAGCACTGTAATTAACTCTGCACCGTAGCTTCTGAAGGCCCAAAGGCTGGTCATTATTGGCTACCCGAGCATCAGTTCTATTCAGATGCACAACTTTGTACTTCTGTATCAGCGGAAGAATCTGTGTACCAAATTGAGAAATAAAGAGCTGTCACTTGAACTATATAAACCAATAACTTGAAATTAAACAAAAAAAGAAAAAAATAAATAAACCTACCTGATTATGATAGTAAGAGATGTCGGACCAACTAATAGGTGGCATTGTATGGATCATTCCCAATTCAACTCTCTTCTTCAATCTCGGAGGTAACTCCTTCAGTATCCGAACTTCATCTCTCAAAGATGTGATGAAATGATCAACATCAAATATGTCTTCAAATTCACTGCAACGTCACAGTAAAAGGTCAATTGCACGATGTTTACCTTACTCGTGATCCGAGAAAATCCAAGTTACAATTTAAGTTATTTGCAGGAAAGTGCCAAATTACAAACCTGGGATCAGCCCAAAAGGAAGTTTTATCCAGCTCGGGGACTATTAGTGTAACGTTTAGATATCTTGCAATGGCAACCATGTCACATATCTGGATAAGAATTAAAATTAAACTGAGTTAAACATTAGTGTTATTCAAATTCTTTGAAACAATATATATATATACAACACACCTAGAAAAATGAAAAGCCAGAACTTCATTTCAGAAAAAAAAAAAGTGGGGGTGACTTACAGCAGCCCTCATTTGATTAAGCCCTCCATTGCAAGAAACCATCAAGTAACCATTGTTTTTATAAACCCCTACAACAGAGCAAATCCACATGTAATTTATCATTTATTAATCAATTAAGAAATGAAGCAATTTATAAATTCCACATATGATCACATTTTATTTTTTTCACAAATGGCACCACGTAGTAGTGAACAATCAATTTGCAAATATTGATGCCGATAATAAATCTGAAGTTAGGTGTACAGAAAGCAATACCGATATCAATTAGCCAAACAAATACAACAAAGCCTAATGTTGTGGACTTTTTCTAGTAGTCTGAGGATTATCTCAAAAAATGGAAATTTATTAAATCATACTCAAAACCACGTAGACGCAAGTAGAGTGCAAATCTTCAAACGATTGTTGCTATCTACAAACTCTAAGACTCTCTCAAATCAATACAGAAGTTAGGCAACGAGCAACGAGCAACAATCAAAATTAATTGGACAATAAATTTGAAAAAAGAAATAACGCAAAGCCTATGTTGTAATCTCAAAAATGGATATTCATATACTCGTCCTCCAAGATATGAACACTTGACCACCCCATAAGCATCATCGATTCTTCCACGAACACTTAATAAACCATACATATATAAGCATAACATATAATTTGCAACAATCAATATCAGTGAAACAACTGAAACAAAAAAGAAGATTCATGGAAAGAAATCTTCGATTTTGTATTCAACTCACTTTTGGGGGGAAGAACCCTAGCAGGAGGAGCACGGGAGAGCGCGAGGTCTAACGCAACCGAAGATGATTCGTGCATAAAACAAGAAGGCCAGCCTTTCAAAACCCTAGGCCCCAACATGTCACCCAATGTAGTTAACTGAACCAAACAAGTCCATAGCAAAATCGAGGTCGTAGCCCTAATCATCCACATCTTCATCGTCCGCCGTGATACCATTGAGCCCTTGAGCTTCTCGACCCGACCCTCAATCTTCAAGCCCCCCATCCTCCATCCCCCCTTCTTCCTCTCTCTCTCCTCGCTCATCTTCTCACTTCCTACCTCTGCCTTGCACATCTCAGTACACGATCCTCACACCACATAATCCCTTTTCTTCTATAACATCAACTCATTACCAGCAAATTCAAATACCCTTCGGATTAAATTGCCAAAACCCCTGTAGTCAACCCCAAAAAAACCCAATTCACAAAACAATGCGCAAAAATGGGCGACTGTTTCAATACCCTTTTTCTTAATTTGGAAATTAACCCTCAAATTCAACTAAAATAGCCCTAATAAATATACACACAAAAAATTCCCTAAAATGGTAATTAACAACGATTACCCAATTGCACACGTATCTCCCCCCAAACGACAATGAATTACCCAATTACCCTTTTTCTTAAATTGCAAATTAACCTCCAATTCAACTAAAAATTGCCCGAATAAATCCACACCAAAAATGCCCTGAAAGGGAAATTTACAACAATTACCCAATTGCACACCGAATCTCCCCCCAAATGACAATTATTATCAAAATTTCAACACGAATGCATTAAATGCTATCATCTAATGACTTTATAAGAATTTTGTTTGCACCAGAAAGGGTAAAAATTGCAGCTTTTCTCGAGCATTAGCGTCTTTACAAGAAAAGCAATGTTCAATCGAAGAAAAAAAAAATAAATTTGGGGAATTAGAGACCCAACTTGGTATGAATCAGCGGAGATCCGAGGTGGGTCCCGGCGTATTCGCCGGAATCTCACGACGGCGGTGGCCGGTGGTGGTAGTGATATATATGGAGAGAGAGAGAGAGAGAGAGAGAGAGAGTGCGAATGATCGAACGACACTTGATCTCGCTCACCTCTTAACCTCCGGTTATCGAGTCATAATCAGATGCGGGACTATCCACCTATTTTACCGTGGATTTTTACCACTAATTTAAAAGCATTCCCTCAAAGTCATATACAGTATTTGATTTGATTTGATTTATGTTCTACTTTCCTAGACTAGACTAGACTAGATATATAGGTTATTATATAAATAAATAGATAGAAATGGAAATATGGGTATGTTTTCTTGTAGGTTTTAAATAATAAATTTCACTTTTTTTTTGTAGTAAATATTAAGATCTAATTTAAATATTTATTTGTTAAATCAAAATAATAAATAAGTTCGTGCTAAAAGATTTTCAATCAAGCATATTTTCAGTTTTTAAGCAAATTTTTTTTTTTTTAAATTGAATCAAAAAGCGGCAATCAATCAAATATATATGTGTATATATATGTGTGTACTGATTAATTGTTCTTTTGACAAATAAAATTTTCAGTTGAAAAGGCTTCTACAGTAAATGTTTATTCATATCTCCTATTGTCCATTTCTCCAAAAGGAATCATTATTTATTTTTTTTTCCTAATATTTTTACCTCTTGCGCTCTTTCCCCGAATTTATACACATACATATTATTATATATAGAGAGAGTATTATTTTGTTAGTTTTGAGGGCCGATTATTAACACTAACGTATGCAATTTTTGGATTTAATATTATATTATAAAGGGATAAAACAAAATTTTGAAGTTGTAGATAGAAATAATGTTTCCAGCAAGGTTGATGGTTATGCCCTCGATTCATTCTTTGTGTTCTCTTGTGCATAATTGGCTCATCGGATAGCCATTTTTAAGGCAAGAACAAGATTAACCCTTTTTTTGTGTTTTGTTTTTTCTTCATCTTTCGTTAATTTCATGGGTTTGTTTTGGGACATATATTTATGTGTCATTTAAAAAAATTAGAAGTTAATGTGTCGTTCCTTTTCGGGGGTGCCTAGGTAATATATTTTCTTAACTAGCTATAACCATTTATATATTAGAATGATTCTTGATTATCATAAATAAAGATAGTCATCAAAAGATAACATTTCATATTATGGGTCAGATTGTTAATGGTTTGTTTTCCTGCAACTTTAAATTTCCAGTTTTTATGTATTTTTGCTTAAAAATTAACTATATTCAGCGTCTAGCTTATACGATTAGATTTTTTGTCTTATTTAAAAAAATAAAAAGGTTATGTAATTTTTTTTTATAATGACATAATTTTCTTTTGGGACTATGTAAAATATACTAATCTGACCATTTTAGGATGAGAAATCATTGCAAAAATAATGCTCTGTTAATATTTACCCGTTATAATTATAATGAGCAGTAATAAGACAAAAGCTAATGGTTATGGATTTGATCTTATGCTTGTAATTTAAATTTTGTTTGATCAATATTAATTGTATGTAAAACTATATAAATGATATGTGAAGTATTGGTAGAATATGATTGCTTGTTTATTCATGTAGATCTAGTTAACTTGAGAATTGGTTTATGACTTTCTTAGCAAGAAATAAACAAATAAAATATGTGGTTATGAGTTGTCAAAATTGGGTATGAAATACCCATATGGCCGGACCAAAGGGGGACTTATAAACCAATACTTGACAACTTTATTTTGCTAACTTAGTCACCTTGAAACACTTAGCCAATTCTATTACTTTTCCTTTGCATTACAACACTTACTTTCTTCAACCTTTAAACACTCAAAGCCTCTTATATATATAATTAAACCTAGATAATTATATATATATATATTTAGCCTTCTTAGATTCCATTAAACAATAGCCATCAAACAAAAAAGGAAAGAAGACAAACTAGGTTGGACTTAAAAATGGGTTGCAAGGAGTAAGAAGGGTACATAGGAAACACTTTAGGGAAATATTTAAAGGGTTAGACTTGGGAATTCGCCTTCTACATTCATTGCCTAGCTTAGTCTTCGGAAGAAAGGTACGACAGTTTAAGCGTATCTCAATACATAGGAATGTTTGTATATATGTGTATGTATGTTCATCGTAGAATCATTTTGTATATCTACCTAATGTAGTTACCACGTTAAATTTGGATTCCGAATTGTGTTAGGAAAGTTTCATTTTGAATTTCTGTTGATTCACTTTGGCTTAAGACTCGATTAGTAACTTATTTTTTTTCTAGGCATCATATAATAAGGTCAAACTTAGCACAAATCAAATTTTAGGACATATTTAAGTTATACTTGAATAGGATTTGATATGTAGGAATTAGGTAGTTTACTTTTCCTAGACTTATAAGCGTGTTGAATTTTCTTTCTTTATATTATTATGATTAAGAATTTCGTAGTTGTTGTTACGTTTTTGCAAGTTAACGCTATTTATTTAAATAGATTATTCTTTTGATGTTATTGTTATTCAGTTTATGTTAATAAATCTCACATCTTACTTATTGGCATATGGTTAAGGCTTGTTAATCTTAAACCAATTTATGTTGTTTCGTTAAATAAATTTAATTTGAATCTTTATTGTCCTTTGAGTCTTTTTATTTCTTCTTCGGGACTAGTATCAAAATTTACCCCCTAAATTTATTGTGCGATATTTTCTTATGTTTCCAATAAGTGATAAATCGGACTTGTGATTCATGGTATGTGTATGTTTCTCATATTGTTTCACTCGTATTGGGCCCTTTTTGCGAGAAAAGATAATGTAACGTCCCCGAAATTGTGGGTAATTTTTTTTTACATTCAATAGTATTATATAATACATTATAATATTATTGATGCATGTATGGCGAGGCCATAGTGGGTGCCATGAGCATTAGTAGGTTATGTGTTAGACATGAGTATTTGGAG
>MKEJ01058008.1:0-21266 GCA_001753735.1 Embelia ribes
TTTTTGATAGATCTGTATCATTATATTAAGATTTGGTTGTTAGAGATTATTATTTTGAATCTGGTTTGGTTGTTTTTGAGATTGGGTTTGGTAACACATTCGCAACCCTGGATCCCGGGTGTTTGGGATTTGGGGGCGCGACATAATTGTACTAAAAAAATGAGATATTAGGCATGTTAAGAAATGGAGAACGAGTAAGAATACAAATGATTACCTAATTGTGAGATGCACATGTGAAAGACCCTAGGGACGTACGTTGGACCAAGAGCTACTTGTTGGGGACAATGAGGATGGTGTTGAAGATGAAATTTTAAAGATATCAGGGTCAACAAATTATGCCCTTTAAGAATGACATGAACTTTGCAATACTAATAGCACCATTGTTAAGTGGAATTGATGAGAAGAAGACCACTGGCAAAATAAGGATTTAAACTTGAAATCTTGTACATGTATAAGTGTACCTCGTGACACAACTTAACCAAACGTATGCCCTAAAACATAGGATTATTGAACGAAACTCGAATGAACAGATCCCTTGGACGAACCCTACATGTATATATATATATATATAAGAAGGTAGATGTTGCGAACTTAGAAGTATTTGTAAGTGAAATACGGTGGACTCAACAACAGTATAGCGGTCAATAGTTGTAAGTTAGTTCATATCTACAACCACAAAATATGTCGATTCATCCTATGAATGTCCCTGTTGAACAGATACTAAATCCAGTTAAATAATGTCAACCTACCTACATTGTTTTACTGCCTGAAGTACATGGTACTTTCAAAGTAAAACCAAACATTATTAAAAGTATTCTAAATTTTTATAGGCTTAACAATGAGAATGCTTATAGCTTTCTCAGTTATTATATCACCATGTACTCAGCTATTGTTGATCCTGGTGTGGATGAAGAAGTAGTATGTCTAAGTTTCTTCCATTTCATTCTCAAAGATAAATCTAGGAGTTGGTTTCAAGCTCTTCCACTGTACTAAATTGATTCTTAGACTGAGATGCAAAATATATTCTTGGATAAATATTATCTAAGTCATCCAACATTCAGGTATCAAGAGAGGATTTCTCAGTTTATTTCTGGTCCATGCGTGGGGACGCTTCAAGGATCTGCTTATTTTATGCCCTCATTATGGTTATGATAGAGCATATCTGATTAGGTTCTTTCACAGTTCACTCAATGCCCGATTGAAGGAAACAATTTCCAATATGAGTAGTGGGAATTTGCTTCATTTTTCAATGACCTGGTCAATGAGTCTAGAACATGAAAAGATTGTCCGATTGGGGGAGATAACTCATTTGTTACGCCCCAAATCTTGTAAAAATTGAGGGGCGAGTGTGATCCCTTTTTAAAGAAAATGAAACAAACAATATATGTTTAAAGAAAGAAAATAAAATGGGATTCACTTCTACAACGCTAACTTTCACTTCTCATACTACAACTGAATTTCATCAGAGTGTACCAAAAGAAGAAATACTGCATAACCTACTCACAAGCAATAATAATATCAAAGTAAACACCACGTTTACAACATCAATCAAGCTACTTGATTGAACCAAATAATAATGTATATAACCCATCTAATTAACATAGAATATATTACATATTTGTTCTAACCCGAATAACCTCATGGGTCACAACAAAATGTAATATAAAATACAACTTTCAACTACAATAGATAAACTTCAACTGTAAAACTTCTATGGCCCAATGAATTACATGAATAATGGCCACTACAAAATATGATCTAACATGTCTATCTTCAAAAATATGTACAAGAAAAACACCGAGTTATCTCAAGGATATCTTTCTCGTTTCTGCACCTACAATAATAATATGGAAAAGAAAAATTGTACGAGTTAGCCTACTAAATAACACGACACATGTGATGTTATGCGATGCCATTAAGTATAAAATACCACATATAAGAATAAATACTATGCAACTTCAATACAATACAACTCGACAATGATTTCTACTTCACTAAAAAACTTCAACTTCTAAAAGATTGGGACTAGTATCTAAATTTGTTTTCTTCTAAAAAAAGGATCCTTCGTGAATCTATACTATAAATCGCACCCTTGGTGGAACGTTTATACTTTATATCTTTTATTAGGTTTTTCGATTTTCACGGTAAGGCGTCGAGCCTTCTCTTTGCTTTCTTCTAAAACTTCGTAATTTTTTATCCTTCTCCCGAAAAGAAATGGAAAATGACTCAGTAATCCATGAATGCAATTCAAACTTCCTTCAATTAAACAATATTCAAATTTTCAAATTTAAATGTTCAACTTCGTAAAACTTCATACTTCACTTCAAATTCTTTGCTTTCACTTCTTTGCTTTTAACTTTGTAAAACTTTGAGCATCGGTTCCTTCATAAATATATCAAATTCTTAGCTTTCACTTCTTTGAAAATCTCATTTTCAAAGCTTCAATATTTAAGAAAAACTCATTTCCAAACTTTTCATTTATCAAGAAAATCATCACTTTAGTTCAAAGTATGAATGAAATGCCATTACATATAACAATGTAATTTATTCTACGTCTATATATGCTTCATTCTACACATAAACAAATTTAAATAGCAAGCAATTCAATTTTCTTCATATCAAGAAAGTATACTTCAACTCATAGAAATTTACAAGTAAGGAACACACATAGACTTACGCATATATTGTTATTTCGAAGCTTACTCGTACCTATTATCATGCTATAACATTCCCAAAAGCCAATCATTGAAAATCCCCTAATCTCCTTCTTTACCCCTTGATTTGATCTAGCTATGGAAGTCGAATCAACGCAAACCAAGAGGAGAAAATGCTCTACTCAAAATGAGGATAAAGAATTAACAAATTTAATTTCACGTACGAACTAGGCACGAAAATTGAGGAATAGTAAATGAGCGAGACAAAGATCATGACTTACCTCAAAACATACTCTACACTCCAAGAATGAAGAATCTACACTTAGAAATCATATCCACCCTCGGGAACTAGATCAAATCAAGCGCTAAAGTCTAAAAATTATTTTCTCCTCTTTTCTCTCTCTCCCTCGCTATTAGAATTTGGGGGAAAGTTATCAGCCAAAAAGTCATTTTTCACCCCACTTTAGTCAGTCAACACTAAGTTGGATCTATTCAACCGCTGTTGGATTGATTGCTTTCAACTTTTGGATTGATTCAATAGCTAGTTGGATCGATTTGATGTATTGGAATTTTGAGTGCTCACACCTTAGGTCAAAAACTTCCAAAAACACTTGTAATCACACTAGACACTAATAAAAGTGTTTCGCAAGTTTCGAAATTCCTTTTGAGTACCTGAAACCCAGTTTACATGACTTTACGCAACTACCGATAAACTCCGACACAACATCCATCCAATCTACTTTGCACCAAGATCCAAATATTGCGTTCCTCACAAAATGTCATGACACCCCTTTTACTTCTCTACAATACATAGCATGTTATCCTAGTACTATAGTCTACATACTAATACTCGTAAAAATGCAACATGTCTTCATACTTCAACACTTTTATAAATATGTTAAGACTTCATATTTCATTCTACAACACATCATGCACTTTTGTTCTACAATGATGCAATAATAATATTATAAGCCTCAATAAATTTATTATAAATGCCAGAAAGTTCACTCAGAATTTCTGGGACATTATATTATTCCTATTGAAAGAAGTGGTTGGGAAGCTAGACATGTATCAACTTAATAAAGTTGATAAGTAGCAAGCAAAATATATTACCTTCAAGAAGTGATAGGACTAAGAGAGTTGCCCCGTGAAAATGTTATTGTTATTCCTCCCTTACAACCCCCGATGTGTTCTTTTTGTCAAATAGAAAAATATAAAACTAAAGACTGCAATCAAATGACGTTAGCCAAAGATGTGTTGTATGCACAAACGTAGTGGGGGAAATATAATTCATATATAAAGTAGGGACAGTACGGTAGAAAAGGCCACCATAATCCACAGCCTAGTAGTTAAAACTAGCGACCCAATCCACCTGTACTGTCTAATTATCTAAACAGATGGGCTGGAAAGGGTCCCGTATGTGATACCTATGTTTCTCCTGCTTTCCGTAATGAACCATCCAATTATCATGAGAATCGCACGGATGACAACATGGAGAAATTTCTAGCACAAAATATTGCAAAAATGCAAGGTCTATCCAGAAGTATGAATGACTAAATTGGTAGTATCCAACGGGCCATGAAGGACCAAGTTGGGCTCATACAGAATATGAATGAGCAAATTGGTGGTCTCACTAAAAGCATTCACGAATTAGTTCAAAATCTGGTAAGACCGAATGGTGGTTGTTTGCCTGCACAATCCGAGATGCATCCTACAAAGCACGTTCACTTTACGAATGTTATCACTTCCACTGATCATGTTAACGCAGTTACAGAGCTACAAAGTGGAAAAATAATACCAAAAAGAGGTGATGAACTTAATTCCGATAAAAGAGAGAAAAACGAGCTGAAAATCTCTTCTAGATGTAATCTAATATCGTCTAAACGAAAGTAGATTTTGATCGAATGAAACCTATCTTGTCCAGATGAGATGCCATTTTGTCTATACCAAATTCAACTTGTCCGGATGAAATAGTTGGTGATAAAAATCCAACTTTTGATCGTTCTCAAAATGCTTCTATGATGTCTTTACCCTATTTTTCTCACGATATCAAGAAGAAAGGGCTCATGCAAGAGGTAGAGAATGAGTAAATTGTTAGAGATAAAAATGAGGATAACGAACTACGAGTCACGTATACGCCAAGGTCACCTTTCCCTCAAAGGTTGGCCAAACCGAATAAAAGCATTGTAAATAAAAAAGTGTTCGAAATGCTCCAACAAGTTAAGATTAATATTCCGCTACTCGACGCCATTAAGCAGATTCTGTCTTTTGCTAAATTCTTAAAAGATTTATATACAATAAAACATAATCTAAATGTCAAAGAACATGCATTCCTCACTGAGCAGTTGAGTAGGTTATTGAACAATACACTCCTACGAAGTATAAGGATCTAGGATGTCCCACGATTCCCATAGTGATTGGAGAATGTGAGATTGGCCAAGCATTGTTAGACCTTGGCATTAGTGAATCTTCATCCAACAAGGTTAGTGCTTCAAAAGGTTGATCGTTCTTTGAAGGTTCATAGGGGAGTGATAGAGGATGTACAAGTCCAAGTAGGACAATTTTATTTCCCTATAGACTTTAATACTTACATAGTTCCTGACGCATTGACATATATTCTGGTTATCTTAGGTAAACCATTTTTAGCTAAGCCTAATGGTGTTATAAACCATAGGAATGGTATGATAAAGCTTTCCTTTGGTAATATGAAAATCGAGATGAATGTGTTCGATTGTTATAAGAAACCAATTGATGAATTGAATGAGTTGGGAGAAGTAGATCAGGTTGGTATACTTAGCGGGAGTACTTTGAGTTAGTCAACTGATAGATGAAATTATCGACTGATTCAGTCAGACACTATTTTTAAAAAAATAGGACAAGTGTCCCACTTAGAGACACGTGCCACACTTCAATCTCCTCATAAGGGGGTCAGAACACTTAGGGTATATTCTGTAACATATATTACTCACATACATATGATTGAGAGAAAGATAAATATATATAAAGATAAGGGAATGTCGGGTTTTAGTTGCAACCAAGTGCATATGTATTGGATACAAGCTTTCTAGACATGTTTAGCAATGTTATCTTGCCAATTAGCATAAGTAGATTCTATACCTTGAGCTCACCTATGAAATTTCTCATTGAAATAAGTTTTTAAACCTTGAACGAACCCAATAATCGAGTTTTAACAAGGCTTCCGAAAGAATACACTACATTTATAATGAAATTTTGCGGCTTACTTCCAAGAAACAACTCTTCATGCTTAACTTTTGGCTTATAATGACAGTTTGGATTGTTAAATATGCATAAAGATTCGGTGTAAAAGATGCACAAATCAGTTCAATGATATAGTAAATCAGTTAGTTGATATAGTCGAGCAGTTCCAAGACTGCACAACATATGTTGTGTTTCAGTTGCTTATTTTTTTTCGAGACCCGAGAACAAGAAACTAGACAATACCCTACTAGACCAGCATCACTTGTAGAAGAAATCAAACTTAAAGCTTATGAAATCTTGTTAAAATCACTAAGTATAGGTTAGTTACGGGGGGCTACATAATCCCGATAATAATTAACGTATATTATGTGTGTGTTATTGTGTGTTTACGTGCAGGTTTGTGTGATATATGGATGTGCATTGGCATACTAATTTGGGTGCCTTACTTGCGAATAAGCATTTGTATGAGAATAAATATGTTGTCGTAATGATGAGATATATGGCGTGTTAGTATATGTGTGAGTTAGTAATATTTGTTGGGAAATGTAAGTCATCAATTTTGAAAAATGTGGCATTTTTGAGGTAAACATGTTGTTTTCATGAAAAAAAAAATTGGGCTTGGCAGGCTATCTTTTGAAAGACAAAAATTGGTGCATATGACACCTTGTACCGTAGTAGGGGACAGATCCTCATTTAAGTACCGTACTAGTCTCTCGTGGGACTCAGGGTGTGGAAGGGAACCTATATGTTCTTTATGCATAAAGTCTCAGGGTACATGTTTCCGAGTTGGTGTGAAGTATTTCCCAATATAATATTACACCCGGGATACGAGTTACTTAAGTATGTGTTATAAAATGTATGAAATTTTGTGGTGTTATGTGTTGTATCCGTCATCTACTTTAATTAACATAAGGAACATTATTCATTAACTAATCACATCTGCTTGTTTATCAACGGGCAGCTAAGGGAAAGGAAATCACAAACGCATGATGAATCAAAGGGAAGTAGAAGGCGAAACCACTCTCCATTGGAGCTCAAGTTGGGTTATCAACATGGTCGCTATGTAATTGTGTAATTAAGAACATGTTTGGTAAACTAATGAGTCTTGATTTTATAAAGTGGTTTCTATAATTGAAGGCTCACTCTTGCGAACTAAACTAATTGGTATATATATATGTATGCATTGTTGTTTAGTTCATCCATTTTACGTTACATATATGTAAAGTTTACAATGTGGATAATTTTAGGTTTCGGCCTTGTGTCAAATAAAAAATACTTTCAAAAATCTCATGTATCCAAAGTCTTTGGATTCCAAGGGCGTGACAATTTTTAAGAAAATAATTTTGTCAAATATCAACCAGAGCATGCCCTTTTACGTAAAAATGAATGGGAAAGATGATATTTTGATTGTTTGCTTGTATGTTGATGACTTGATCTTTACGGATAACAATCTAAGTTTGTTTGATGAGTTCAAAAAAGTAATGAGCCAAGAATTCGAAATGACTGATGTTGGTCTAATGTCATACTACCTTTGTATTGGAATGATACAAAGTAATAAAGGGATTTTTATTTCCCAAGAGGGGTATGCAACAAAAATTCTTAAAAAATTCAAGAGGGATAAGTGTAAACCTATAAACATGTCGATCGAGTGTAGAACAAAATAATCCAAGTTCAGGGAAGAAGAAAAGGTAGATCCGATATTTTTCAAGAGTCTAGTCGGAAACTTGAGATACTTGACTTGTATAAGGCTCGATATTCTTTTTGGAATCGGACTCATTAGTCGATGATTACTGTATAAACTTGTATAAATAAGAGTCGTAATTATGAATAATAACTGAATTTATTAGGCATCCGATGTACATTTTGCATTTTATTTCAATGTTATAGGTTTTGCGTGCATTTCAAGAAATCAGTATCCAGTAGGCTAAGATAACTACTGTTGGGATTTGTCGAGGATTTCACGACCATAGAAGTCATTCAGATGTTGAAATTCGAAGAACAAACGCATACAATTCGAGAAAATGCATAATTATTGAAGCAAAGCAAGTTGTCAAGACTCTTGCTTGTATCACACATACCCTAACCAAACCACTCTAACTAGTCCTAATCTTGGTTCAACTTTGCCTAACAAGAGAACTTAAGTCACATGTGAAAATTAGAAGATAATGATTAAAAGTTGGTAATTATAACCAACTTTGCACTTAACTTCACCCCTAACCTTCACACTACATCTAAAAAGCCTATCCTCTTTTTGTTGATTAGGTTTGGAATAATTATTAAAAGATGGTGATTATCACTAACTTTACACTCAACTAAGAAAGACCACCACAAGTCTTGAAGCATTTTGGAGGAGAACTCAATCGATAGTTTTTGTTCTTCCTCTTCTTCTTTTTCTCTCCTTCTCTCTACATTCAATTATTTTATTTTATTTTTCTTTTTATTGTTAGATTTGGTTGAAGAAGAAGAAGAAGAAGTGATCAGGTAGTATTATAATAGCATTTTGGGTGAAGAATTGTTGTCTACAAAAGTTGTAATTTTATTTACGAATCATTAAGGTTGTAAGTATTGCTTTCTTCCAAATTAAGTTGTTTAAATTTCATGTATAGTTGTTGTTTATATTAATTAGAATTTTTATCATAATTGTTGTTTAGATTAATTGCGATATTTATAGTTAAGTGCTTTACTTTTCATGCTCATATGTATAAGTTTAATAATATGTTATGCTAGTTTCTATCTTATCTAGGAGATGAAAATAGATTAGTCGAAACCCCTGAATACCCTAATTGATGATAACAATTTTTATAAATCTTAATCCGAAAAATTGAATTTGTCTAGAAAATCTAGGATTTTTCAAACCTATTGGAAGTAAATTTGAAATCATCTAAACGTGGTTATGGAGATTGATAACTTGTTGATGGCACACTAGGTAGAAGTAAACTGGATAATAAATATCAGTGATTTTCTAATCAAATTTAACCGGAACTCGACTTTAAGGGTAATTCGGGGCTGAAATTAACCTATCAAATTCCCCAACATAGGCAAGACTTTTATCATTATTATTATCGTTTTTATTTACTTATTCAAAAAAATTAGTGTAGCCAAAACCTCTCCCGAATCGGGAAAATCCACAAAACAATTAGGAGTAGTTTTAAAGTACTTCAACTATTAATTAAAAAAATGAATTTTGAAGATAGGATTGCACGATTCAGACCTCATTAGGATTTCAACTATGCATAGAAATCCTTGAAAGATTCTATACTCGTTATTCTTACATAGAAAACTACGACAGTACCTTAGTACACTTGCCATATAAAAATCTGCATGTTTTTTGTTTAGCCAGTCGATACATAGAAGCTACTTCAACATCACACATGAAGACCACAAAAATAATCCTCTGCTATATTAAAACTACAATTGATTTTGGATTACTTTATTCATATTCTCATGATTTCAAGTTAAGTAGATATAACGATAGTGATTGGGCCAGTGATATTGATGATCGAAAATGCACTAGTGGATTTTTTTTATACATGGGTGATGTCTTTCACTCGGAGTTCGAAGAAGCAACTAATAGTTTTACTTTCCACTTGTGAAGCCGAATATGTTGCAGCTACTTCTTGTATTTGGCTTGCTATTTGGCTAAGGAACTTGTTAAAAGAATTAAACATTCAACCAGACAAAGCGATGAAGATATTGTGGATAATAAGTCCGCCATATCACTAGCTAAAATTTTCGTATTTCATGATTGGAGCAAGCATTTTGATACACGCTATTACTAAATTCTGGAATGCATTGGAAGAAAAGAAGTACAAGTGAAGTACACTCGATCGCAAACCAAGTTGTGGATATTCTCACGAAGTTACTTACACATGTACACTTTCGAAGGTTGAGAACTTTGCTCGGTATAAGGAGATCAAGTTTAAGTGGGGAATATTAAAGAGTATACTTGATTTTATCCCAAATAATAATGGGTCAATAAGAATAGCTAATTGAGGTCATGTTTAATATTATATCTTAAGCCCATATAAAGAAAACTAAATGTAGAAGTCTCTAAGTCTATAAGCCTTCTAGAATATGCGCAGAAGTTGTCTTAAGGGCATATAAAAGCTCTCTAGAAGTTGCTAGTTGTTTATTGTAATCAAATATATAACTAGATCTTTCCACAAACACCTATAAATAGGTGTGATATAAACTCATTTTATCAAGTCAAAAAATTTTCGATAATTATAATAAAAAAAATTTCTCTCTCTAAATTTTACTATATTCTTCCACTTAAATATATAGCCTACTCATAAAATTCTCATCCTCCAAATACTATTAGCCAAATATTTGCAACAGTTTTCAAAAATTTATCTGGTACACGTAGGTTTGTAATTGTGGTCGGATGGTAGTGGCAAATCTAAGATTTTTGGGTAGGGAGCTAGCTCCACTTGAGTTAACGGATCTTAAATTTTTAATTTTCCTATAGATATTATGAAAAAATTACAGAGGTCGAAGGAGGTCGTGGTTCTTCCCCACCCCATCTCGGTCCAGGTGGAGTCATAGTAGTCTGCCTACGACTAGAGGTTTTGAATATCATTCGACTAGGTGGAGTCATAGTAGGCTAACTTTCTATTCTTGTTAAGACATTTTAATTCTGTAGCTGTGTAGCTGGATTTAGTTATTTAAATTGTTATTTGATTTTGAGATATTGGTTAATAACGAGACTGATCTTGATCCAGAGATGGAAACTTTTGAGTTGTTAAGATATCTGTTGATTTGTTTATTCATGGAAATTTGAGTTTCATTTCCTCAATTTATGGGATGTGGCTGAATGTATGTGATATATGTTGTAAGAATGATTTAATAGTATTGTTACAAATTTTAATTCTTTAATGATAATATTAATGGGCATTATGTTTTGAACGATAGAACAAAATATAAACATTTATCAAATAGAAAAATTCATTTATAATAATGAAAAATAAGTTATATGAGAGTACTCCCTCCATCCATAATAATAGATAAATTTTCATTTCTTGGACATCCAACAAAATTTAGTATTTCTTATTTTAGTAAATTCAATTAATGCACAATTAAATGAATTGATATTTGTATTCTTCGTATAATTATTAAGGATAAGAATAAAACAAAAAAATTATAGTTTATATTTGATCATATGTAATTAATTCAAATTTTGAATTATTATTATTTTTTATTTAAAATTTATATTATTTAACCGTGTTAATTATTTGTTGAGGAAACAATTACTAATTATGTAGTCACACCCATTACGAATCGAAAATAACTTATCACTCTGGCGTCGTAAAAGTAGATGGCCAACCGTATTTAATTAGGGTTAGTTTCTCTCTCTTCCAAATCCTTCCACAAGAGATTCGAGCAAATTGATGGCAAATCTTTCTATCATTGCTTATTGGAGCTTTTTCTACTGATGGGATAATTGTTTCTTATAATTACGTAATTGATACATCATTTTCTATAATTATTGATATGGTATATCTAATATAATTCGATATATCATATGGCGAATTATTCAAAAAAAATTAAATATTTCGTAAATTCTTATGGTGAGTTGTATAATTTTTATGTTATAATTTGTCAACATATATAACGAATTAGTGATAATATTTTAATACAATTCGCCAAATTATATGACGAATTAGTCTTTATCTGTGTTAGTGGTATTTGTTTAGAGCATTCAGTTCGCCAAGGCAATTGATGAATTGTATTGTAATTTTCTCACTAATTTGCCATATAATTTGGCGAATTGTATTAAAATATTATTACTAATTTGGCATATGTATTAGCAAATTATAACTCAAAAAAGTTAAGTAATTCGCCATTAAAGTTGGCAAAATATTTAAATTTTTTTAAAGAATTCACCATATGATATGACAAATTATACTAGGTATACCTATATATAATTATGGGGAATGGTGTACCAATTACGTAAGTATGGAAAATAACTGTCCCATCACTGTAAAAAGCTCTTGCTTATTGCTTACAATTTTCCCTTTATGTTGCATTAAATGGTTTTATCTGGTTTTATGGCCCATAAACCCCACGACAACGACAACCATCCCAGAATACATTATACACAAAATTATTTCCTGCCAAATTTATTTGTAATTAAAAAAAACAATATTAGTACTTTCAAGTTTTTATTATAAATCATCCTCTGATGTCTATCGAATATTTTAATACGACCTACGTACTGTCCTTTCCCAAAATGGCTTAGTTTTCGGTGGTTGTGAACTCTGATAATTTAGTGCTAGTTTGCTCCATTATTGAAATCAGGTTTTCTATAAAATCTTGTTAGAGCATTCACATTGGGGATTTATTTTCCTTTAATTTTTAAAATGAGAAATATAACTGAGAAATCTTCTATCAATCTTTGTATTTTTAGATTTTTTTTTTAAATACTACGGTAACTTTCTCAAAGGAAAAATTTACCATTTAACATTTCTCTATTAAAATGATATTTTTTTTTACCAAAATAAATAAGCACACCAATCTATTAAGAAAATAATTTTTTTAGAATTTATTAATTTTATATATTAATTTTTCAGTTGTATATAAATAATTTTTTTAGAAAGACTGATTTGACTCATTTGTATTTTGTATGAAAAATAAATTTGAAATTAAATGAGAAAGACTGGTAAGAATAATCCTCTTTGTTATCTTGTTATCTATATAAAAGTTGTACTCTTTGTTATATTTGTTTTAATCGCGATATTTGTCCACACATTTGATTAACAAATGCCTCCATTAAGCTAGGATTTTAAATCAATAAAATTTACTATTATAAACATTATTAAATTATATACATATATATCAATTTAGTATAAAAAAATTATTAAAACTAAATTTATGATGTAATCACACACAGCCACAATATATACATATATATAATAGATATTATTAAAATTATATTTAAGAATCAAAATGTTTTTAAGAAATAAATAAATATTTTTATAAATTGATTCCTACTGATCTAAGATTTTTCATAAATTTTTTAAAATATTATCATAATAAGATTTTCATATAACTAAAATTAACCTAAATACATATTAATTTTTTATATAATATTATCATAGTAAATCATACTGCATCCAATCTTTTATAAAGTTATAAAAAATTGAAAAATAAAAAAAGAACTACAAGATAACATAAAAAAAAACTTATCAAAAAATTTTTTATATAATAATTAAAAATAATATGATATAAAAAAGTACATATTGCACACGCGAGTTGCAATCTCGTATCCATATAACATTTGTCACTTTTGTTTCTTGATTAATGTTTTAGTTTCAGCCGTTGCATGTAAGAAACATGGACGACTAATGTTGCAAAATATTGGGCCGAAACCAAACACACCCTTAGTTCAACTCTGCATCAACGACTAGGATAGTTTCTCTCTACCAAATCTTTGTGTTAGAGATTGGAGCAATTTATTGCAAATCGTTCATGCAATTTATTGCAAATTTATGATTTTTTTTTTTATTTTTGTGTTTATTTTGTTTAAAAGCAAGACCGCAAGTGATCGAATAGTTTTTAAGCCAAATTTATTTCCTTCCATGCCCTAAATTAAAAATTTTAAGCATAAATTCATCCAAATTTTTTCTTATGGCTAAAAAGAATTTAGCTATTTTGTTTTTTTCTTTCTTTACAGCTACTGTAAAACTCACCCTTATAATAGTTAAGGATTTCCCTCGAGGAGAGGGCTCACACGGATTTTTTTATAATTCTGGATTAGGTAAGGCCTAAGATTACGTAAATAGTGTATTATGTTCGTCATTAGTAATGGTGAACATTTCAAAATACTGTATATTGTTCGTCACTACTAATGGAGAATAATAATTATTTTTTTACAGTTCGCTATTAATAATGGTGAAAAATAAAATTTATTTTATTTTATTTTTTTACAAAAAATATTATTATTATTATTTTACAATTTATTATTTTTTTATTTTTTTATTTTTACAATTTGCCATTAGTAATGGAAAAAATTAATTTATAAATTTTTTTTCTCCTAGACTTACACACATGATGCCTTTTTTTTTTTTAATTTGATTTCTCATATGATAGACGAACCATTTTGATGCAGGAGTATTTTTCTTATTATAGGCAACTATTTTTTTTAATGTTGAAAACAAATTATTTAGTTAAATTATCAAGTATCTTTTCAGTTTTTTATATTTACTACTTGCAGGATGTTTAATGCTGCAGGATGTTTAATGCTTATTTTAGAGGGGGAAAAATTTTTAAAAATTAATTTTTGCCCTTAAAGAAAAAAAATTAATTTTTGACCGGAAGAAAAAAAATGCACATTCAAAGATGAATATTAATGCTCCAGCTAGAAGAAAAAATTAATGCTCAGTCTAGAGGGAAGAAAAAATTTTAAAAATTAATTTTAAAAAAACTACAAATTAATCTTTCCCAATTAATTAATGGTAAAAAAAAATGCAGCTGCAAGTAATTGGATCCGTGAAGAAGTCAAAGTCATTTCCCCATTTCTTTTTACTGTTAATGGCAGAGAGGCTGGATATATATATATATATATATATCCATATAGGCAGCAGCTAAAGCGAGGATCAATGATAGAGAAAGAATAAAATTCAGGGGAGTGAGGTGAAATAGTTTGGTGACCACCAGTGAGATATTAAATGTGCTTTTAATTGGGTTGCAGAAAAGCTAGAGAGAGAAAATAATAATAATAATTTTAATCATTACTATTGCGAATTATAAAAGAAATTATTTTTTGCCATTATCATTCATAAATTGTAAAAATAAAAAAAATAATAATAATGGTCGTCATTTCTAATGACGAACCATAAAAAACAAAGAATAAAATTACTTTTTGCCATTACTATTTGTGAACTGTAAAAAATAAAATGAAATTGTTCGCCACTACAAATGCTGAACATAATAAGGTGCACCGTATTAGTAATTTTTTCTGTTGATGCACTATTTATGTAATTTTGGGCCCCACCTAACTCAGAATTGCAAAAAACTGGGCTCACACTCTAAAAATTTAAAATCAAAGTATGATGTAAAATTTAAGCTATACAAACAGAATATTATAATAAAAAATTATCGTAATATTTTAATAAATATATATAAAAAATTTTATTTTTGAGATCTATATCTCATTATTGTTAGATAATTATAGTATCAGAGATCCATCAATATTTCTCCTCCTTATGGAGTATTAAATGGTTTTATCGCATCAACTCTTTTGTCATGTCCATACCAATATTTTAAAACTTGGATCGGTCATCGATTCGGTTAGGGTACTGGGTCACCAGATCAGTGGTCGAACAAATAGATCATTAGTTGAACCGCATGACCCAGTCTATATTAAAAAATTCATGATTTATACTTAAAAAAATTGTAAATAAATTAATTTTTTTTTTTTGACATTCAATACTAGTGAAGAAGTGCCTAGTGAGATATAACTGCTTCTATTTTCCTTTTCATTCTTTTTTTGTAACATTTTTTTACCGGACCAGGTTGCCGATTTTATGGTAAAACCGTCCGGGTCAAACCGGATCACACCGATTCATTGGCATTCCAATCCAATATTGTGCTCGGACTAGTTGGATGGCCGGTTCCCGGTTCGATCGGTTCGACTGACCGATCCAGTCTAAGTTTTAAAATATTGATCCATACTGACAACCATGTTAGAATATGGTATCCACTATATTATTTCCTGCCAAATTTATTCATAATTTTTTTTCTTTTTCTTTTAAACAAAAATACCAGCACTTTTAAGTTTTTTAAGATCATCCTATGATATATATAGAATATTTCGGGCAAGTGAAGGCTAAGGCTAACCCTACTATGCGGCCTTTTGTTATCTAACGGCTACGATTTAATACCTAAAAAATTAAAAAGTTAATAATTAATTTTTAGTATTAAATCACAACCGTTTGATGTACATCCAACGGCCAAAGGCCGTGCAGCAGGGACTGCTTCTTGCCACTGTGTAACAGCCCCCAGGGCCCCCCCTGCTTCTTGCCACTGCGCAGCAGTCTCCCAGGGCCCCTCCCTTCCCGAATATTTCAATATGACCTATATATTGTCCCTTCATGGAATGGCTATAAAGCTTGCAGTGGTTGTGAACTCTGAGAATTTACAACAAGTAGTTTGCTCCATTGCCGAAATGAGGTATTCAAGAAATGTCTATAAATTTGATCACTTTTGTTTCTTGAATATTTTTTGTTTTAGTTTAGGCGGTTGCACGCAAGAAACATGGATGACTAGTGTTGCAAAGTAGGGTGGTACAAAATAATCGAAATTCGAAATTCGATTCGGAATCGGACATAAACTAGTCCGAAAAAATTCAATCCAAAGTGGGATGTGCTTGATCCGGGACCGATCCATTAGGAGCCAAACTTTTAAGCTAAGCCTTGGATTATAATAAAATTATCCGGAATCAGACCGATTCGATCATAGGCTTGGACCGGTATCGACTTAAAATATTATATCTATAAATTTTTTTGTACAAATTTACAGACCTACAAACATATACATATATAAAAAAGAAACAATTTTACTTGTGTATATTTCCATTTAATTGAGACTTAATAAAATTTTGTTACTTTTTTGTTTGAGAATTTCACCTTATGTATACATTTTTTTTAATTCAGTTGTCCACTTTTACGATTTTCCACTAAAAATTTATTAATTTTATATTGGTTAAATCTCATACCATAATGCATCGTCTCATACATATTCGATTAAGTTTTAATATCAACGTGATCATCATCATCATGGTATTATCAATTAATTGAATTTCATAGAACTATCTAATTTGAGTGTATCAAAGTTTGTAATGTAATTAATATTTAGTATATCATAGTTCTTTTATGTTCCTAATAGTTTTGTTTTTTTCTTTAAAATAACAAAACTTATTGTTAAATTTAACAAGTAATGTATAGAATCTTGTTACCTAATATGCATTAAGCAAGGTTTTAAATATCGGTTGGGCTTCTATAACCGTTACGGTTGCAGTATAACGGTTTTGGAGTATAACGCTCGTAGCGTAACAATTGCGGATATCAGAGTTGCAAATTTTTTTCAACTCTGTTCGCCTTTTTGAAAGGGTGTAACGGTCGTATAACGGCCATAAAAGTCCGTAATAGCCGTTAAGGTGTCATAATGACTGAAATTGTGGTCGCCGCGGCGGTCTTATCTGCGAATTTAATTCTCAGCAATATAATGAGTGATTTTGGTTGCGGTGTCGGCCGAAACTATTACGTAAAGGTTGCGGCCGATTTTTTAAACCTTGGCATTGAGTAACATGATAAAATTGGTTATAGAACCAAGTCGATATGAATCATGTAATGCTCAAGGAATCGAGCATCGGACCGAACCAAATTTGATAAAGCCAGTTCCGATCTCAAAAATTAAGGATCGTTCCAAAATAGGAATGTCCTAGATCGGAGATAGAATCGATTCGATCTGGATCATGGACACCCTACTTGCAAAGTAGTGAGCTGAAACCAGACAGACCTTTAATATAACTCTGTGTCAACATTGTACCCGGAGTTAAGGTACATTATGTATATCTTCATTAGAAATACATACTCCAATAGTCAGTGGCGACTACTTACCAAAATGTTGAGCTGAAAGAGGTGGATCAAGAAGCGACCGACAATCCGTGAGGGTGACCACTGCATACTTGTGCCCGTTGCCATTGGATTGATACTTTATTGAATTGGCGGCTAAGAAAGCTGATGCGGATAAGACACTGCATAACTTGATCCCTTTGGACTGACAACCCTGAAAAACAATTTCCAAAATGTGATACTTTAGCTGCAATCCATATTTACTTGTTGAGTCTCGGTACATTTTAAAGGGACAAAGTTACTAGAGATATGACTTATATTCTACAAGTAATAAAATCACAACCATGGAGTTCAATGATGCAACATAAGTGTTTTACAAAAAAAGAATTTTTGTGGGTATTCTTCGAAGGAAAGATTGCATAAAAATCATTACTTGCACTTTATGATGTTGAAATGATTTAGGTTGTACTATGCTTCTAAATTTTGCCTCTTTTGTGTGAACAAGAAAGGGCATAATACTCAAACAATTTTTATTTACTTGTAAAATTTGAGAAGTATCATGTGAGCTCATTTGCCACCTCACCACTTGAGAGCACCTACTTCCCCTAACATCTTTGAACCCCAAATTAGTCAACCTCAATGAGTTGATCGAATAGCTCAAAGTGTCCAACCCATGTGCCCAAAGTGTCTTCTTAGTCTTCTTCCGAGGAATGAGGTCCTCAATTCCCAAACTAACCCCCACTTCTTTTCCTATTCCCATCTCCATCCCTTCGCCCTCACCTTTCCCCATCAAATCCCTCAACTCTCTGAGCAACCCAACCGCCGTGGTCCGGTCACACACCGCCGTGTGAAGCCTCAGTGCCAACACCCATTTATCTTTTCCCAAAGCGTATAAACTTACATAAAACATTTTCACACCGAGTTCGGAGTATCCGTCGGGGTTGGACCAATGTTTCTGGTCCAGCTCCCGTTCCAAAATCTCCTGCAAAGATGAGTGAGAGTTCTTATTTTCGGTATCGTTTACATGATTTTGAGTTGATGAGATGTCAAATATATCCACGTTGGGTTGATTGTTTGGGGGTGTGATGAATGAGTATGAGTTGGTGCTAGGGTTGTAGAGGAGCTTGGAGTTGAGGACAGGGTGGGCATTTTGGAGCTTTTGGAGGGCATTTTGGAGAAGTGTGATATTAGGGTCTTTATTAGACAATTGTAGTGCTAAGACAGTTATACCAGTGCCACTTTTAACTGCCCTGCACCAATTTTGCTCAGTGCTCCCCATTGGCCTGCCCTTAGTCTCAACCTCAGAAGCCATGAAATATGTATGTATGTGTGTACGTATGTATGTATATGTTTAGAGATAAAGTAGAAAGTGAGAGGGATATGCAATGTATCGGCTTCACATTGGAGATATTTAACGTAAGCTATGAAGGCCAAGTGATGCGCATTAATTATTTGGTTTTATTTTCTATAAAAGATTTCTACCTGCAAGCAAATTAACTATTTTAAAAAATATGGTAATTTTGTATTAAAATATAGTAATTTCCTTTATATAATGTAGTAATGTTATTAATTTTAATACTTCAATTGAAATAAATATTTCATTCAACAAATTATAATTTTTTTTTATAAGAAGTAATGTCATATAATATGTTAAATTTTTTAAAAAAGAATTGAATATAATATCGTTACTATATTATAGAAAGTAAACCACTATATTTGGACACAAAATTACTATATTTTTAAAATGACTTACTATTCTTGTAGGTACTAGACTTGTACTAAATTGGAGACCTAATTATTTATGTGAATAGTATAGTTTAGTTATTTTGAGTAGAAAAATGCACATCAATCCAAAAATTTTATTTGATTCTCTTTTTAACCGACATGATAAGGGGAATATTATGTGATTGGTTTTAGTTATATTGTATTAATAATTTGAATTAAAATTCTCTTTCCACGGAAGAAGGTAGGAAAATCGAATAAAATTTTTCTAAGTATGATAGCATTACTCTTTTGGGCAAGGGTTGGTGTAAAAACTCGAATGGCATTAAATTTGGGAGGTTGTCTGAATTAAAAAAAAAATAGAGTTAGTGTGAGAGGTAAAATATAAGTTACAAAAACAAAATTTTATAATAAAAATTTTTATAAATATTTTAGCAAATATATATAAAAAATTTGTATTCTTATGATCTATATTTTGACTTCTATTAATATTAAATAATTGTAATATTAAAGTCCCTTGTCTCCTTATTTTAATATAATTTATTCAAGCGAGCCGATCAGGCAATTAACAATGTTTCAACTCTAGATAGCGACTTTGTACACATCCTCTTTGTTGTGTATTTAACCTTTGGCAAAATGCGTTCCATCTTCAGAGTCTATACCAATCAATAACACGTAAGCCGAAGTAGCGGGGTGCAATAGTGATTGATATTTTAATTTATAGGTCGATTTCAGTTTGGTCATGACAAAATCATTTCGGTTTGATTTCGTCTAGCAAACAATGACAAATTGATCACACCATGGTTTTGGCATGGGCTTTCTCATTGTCCAGACCAAAATCGGGACTATGTCAAGATGATCAGAGAATCAATATATATGTGTCTAAATATGATGCAATTTTCTTTTGAAAATTACTAATTAGATCCAGATGAATTTTCCCATATTTAATTCATATCCCACAAATCCTTAATTTGGGGTTAATTATTATTTACACAAAGTTAGTTTGTATAAATTTTTGATATAACTAATTTGTATGTGTATTATTACTCATTTAATTACCAGACAGAGAGTTGCTTATCAAATTAGCTTGATTGCGTCACATGTGGAAGATAATTAAGACTTACCTATGTTAATTTTTCTTCTTTTCATATATTCAGTGGAGAGAATAACAAGGCCGCAAATTTTGTTGATAAGAAAATTTTTAGAGTTAATGGCTGTAATCTTGTCCTTTTTATTGTTCTAGGATTGGAAATCCCTAAGATTTTGGCTTTCCTTGCATTTGGCATCCCATATTGATTGTACCGTAAACATGTATAATTATTATCTAATAAGCGTACTAAGAAACAATGTAATCATATTTCGGTAAGTACCGAGTATCGAACTCAATAATTCATACTGATCTCGAAAATACTTAATATCAATTTTATATTTAATTCAGTTTTTACGATTTCAATAAAGTCTACACAATTTGCTAAATTAAATGTACTCCTAAATTTCTTGGGTTTGTTTTGATTTGGTTTTTTTAGTGGATTGAACTAAACAAAAGACAATGAACAAATACGAATTAATGATAATAACGAAAAGCACGAAATAAGTACGGATTAACGATAATGATCAAGATCTTGCCTGTATGGAAAATCGAATAATTTAATTTATTCTCCCTACTTGATGTAATTAATGTGCACCAAAAGATTTAACTTTTTCTCACTAATGTGTATTGATACAGGTTAAAAATCCTAGATTTTAGAATAATTCAATTTTTGGATTAAGCTTATGAAAATATACTCATGATTAGTTTGAATACGTTAAATTATCTTTATCCTCTAGGCAAGAATAAAAATTTAGCCTAGCATGTTAAAATAAAATATAACAATAAAAATTTGAATAAAACATAACAAATGGTTGCATAAAATTAAAGAACGAGTAACGTAAAACAATAAGTAAAAGAAGAATTTAAATAAAGAACAAATAATTTAAATAACTACTAAAGTTATTGAAACTAAGAACAGAAAAAAAATAGAAAAATTATAACTTATTGCAAGATTATCATGATCCATAATGCTGAAAGAAAAATAAAATTATACCCAAAAAAAAAAAA
>MKEJ01058013.1:0-11988 GCA_001753735.1 Embelia ribes
TTGTAAGATCCTTGTGGGATCATTCTTGCAGGGGTCCCCCTGGGTGGTGTTCTTGTTAAGAAACTATTGTCAGAGTTTCATCATTAATAAACCCATTTTTTGTTGGGGAATGCACCAGTTTTTGAATATTTATTGGTTGTCCATGAATTTCAGCATGTTTCAACGGCTAAATTGTTGATTAAATATAATTTTTTTTCCAAAAATTTTCCCATAAATACCCATAATTTTCTTTTCAACATTTCTATACATCATTTTAATCATTCCAATATTTTTACACAGCACCTGAATTTTCCAACTTCTTTGTTTACAACTTTAAAAAATATGAATCTAAATCATTCATATTTTAAAAATACATGTAATATTTTAGAAATACACCCAATTTTGAGAAAAAATAAAATTTTCCAAATTTCTCAACAGAGTACGTATATCCAAAATAAAGTCGTAGTTCATGATAAACAAACAAATCAACAATTACAATCGGACTTAGTTGAAAACATTTGGCAGCATTTTGTAACGGCTAGCAATTGAAGTCGTAATTTTTCTTTTTTCTATCAATAATTGCAGTTTTAGTTTCTTAAATAATTTTCGAATTCGATAATGAATGTATTATTTTGTAAAAGTATAAATTTTTAAACTAATATTGCATTTTCAAATCCTTTAATTGCCGGTGAATATCTTTTATTTTATTATTAGTAATAAATATAATTAATTATAAGTGAAAAGTATTAAATATTATATTAATATTATTTTTATTGTAATAATTGTGGACAAACACATTTTAAATTTATTATTGTTAATGAACATAAAAACAAGATAAGTGGTATTAGTTATAGTTAAAATAATAAAATAATAATCAAGAATCATCTTTTGCCAACATAAGCTTAACCAAATTAGGATCATAAATATACGTCATAAGCTGATCAGTAAGCTAAATATAGAAATTTAGGGGGTTAATAGGCGGAATCGGGGTTGGGGGTTATAAAATTTGAAATTTTTCGATAAGGCCTGCACATTTGCACCCTTAAGGAAAAACGACTCCTCCCCTACATAGAACAATGAATTTGGACCCCACCCGAAAATACTAGACCCGCCACTGGAATTGGCATTTCCTTGTTTCGAGGGTGGCTTTCAACTTGAAATAAAGATAAGACAGCCCCTTGAAATTAGCAGTTCCAAAGTACAAAACATTGGATCAAACATACACAGAAGAGTTCTATCCAACAATGGACGCGCAACATAAAATGATGCTTTCATACAATGAGCACACAAATCAACGGATGTTTCTCCATCTCAATAGACCGAGCCAAATTACAAATACGAATGCGAACAAAGGCCACAACGTAAAACCAACAATTTTTACAAGACGGCCAATGCAAACACAAGCTAATGACACAATCGTTTTTTATGATTTTTCTTTCTTTCTTTTTTTTTTTTTGGGCGCCCGCGACAAAGCAATACCAGCGAGAGATTTTACAAACCAGAGCGCACAACTCAAGGGTAAAACAATTCTGTGTCCAGTGCAAAATACAAAACCAAACAAAACAGTATAGTCGTATGGATATACAGTTAAGAAAAAAAAAGAATGCTAATAGACGAAAACAAACTTGCACAAAAGACGGTGAAACTCCCCAAACAAAGAAGGGAACTATTCATGGTCCTATATTTCGGGAGGCGGAGCTGGTGCAGCAGACTTCAAAAGAGGTTGAAGAACCTTGACAACAATGCTCATTTTTGGCCTGAACTCGGCCTCGTACTGCACGCATAGTGCTGCTACAGCTGCCAACTGCAAAACAGACATATTGTAGGTTAATTACTTCTATCGACAGGACGACATGTCCAGGAAAGATAGAAAGAGGGGGAAGAGAGAGACCTTAGCAACTGCTTTTGGAGGGTACTCTCCCTTGAGCTTTGGATCAAGGCATTGTTTAACTTTGTCTTCACTCAGTCTTGGGGAAGCCTATTGAAGTTTTACCGGGAATTTTAATGAGGTCAGAAATAACATCAGAACAAACGGAAATGAAAAGTGAAAAAATGAAGGAAAAAAGGAGAAAATTGAAGCATGTTGAAAAGAGTGCTCATTAAGGTAGGAAAAAGGCTCACCCAAGTAACAAGAGACTGTTGTCCACGTGGCATGGTATGATCGACAGGTTTGCGCCCGGTTAGAAGCTCTAACAGCACCACACCAAAGCTGTAGACATCACTCTTCGGGGTCAGCTGCCCAGTCATTGCATATCTGCACAAAATATATTGTCACCATGGTAAGATTAGAACATCTATCTCTTACATTGAAGAGAATCAACATAGCATACAGGTCAATACCAAATAGCCACCATATATTTTGACTAGTTGCACTTAACCACCACGTACTAAGCAATTTTTTTAAACGACCGCCACAGATTATTCAATTTCAATTGACCACAACTTCCACTCATCTCGTTAAAATTACTAACCAAAGACACCGCATCATGTTACTCGGGTCACTTTAATCATGATTTAAACTTTACTCAGCCTCTATGATATAACCATCCCAAGTTGGCTTCCTAAGTAGCTTGGGCTAGTGTTTTGTAAGTTATATGTGACCGTAGGGGTTGATATGAGTTCAAGCCATGTTTAACGACATGTGAATAGTTGGTTTGAGCCTCTATGGTTAGTAACGCGAACATGATTTGAACAATTTTGCCAATTTACAAAGTGGTCAATTATAGTAGATGATGACTATTCGAAAATGGCACATACCATATAGTGGTTATTTGCATTTTGGCCTTTATAAAATGAGACAACAAATTAAAATAAAGACTTTTGCAGAGGGATTACTCTGGTGCATGATAACCGAATGTCCCCAAGACGCGAGTAGAATGAAGTCGGGCAGCCATGTCAGGAGACTGATTGAGGAGGTTAAAGTCGGCAATCTTAGCTTTGAAGTCCTCAAAGAGAAGCACATTGCTAGACCTTACGTCTCTATGTATAACAGAAGGTTGAACCTTCTCATGCAAATACTCCAACCCTCTTGCGGCATCAACAGCAATCCTCACTCGCTGCATCCAATCCAGCACAGGGCCTGGCTGCGCTCCTTGGACTCCTTTTCTTCCTGTAAAGTACAAGACACTTCGCTAATGTTTGATAACACATTAAACCTTGGGTTGACTTGGCATTCTACTTTTCTATATACATATATATCGTAAAAAGGCAGCACGTTTTCTTTTCCTAAACCAGCATAAAATAGCCCAAAAAGCAGATTTATCTAGGAAGACACAATTTGAAAACATTACCATGCAAAATGTCATGTAAAGAACCCATAGTAGCAAACTCGTATGCCAGCACGCGAAGATTTCCCTCAACACAGTAACCGAGCAACTCGACAAGATTATCATGTTTCAGTCTTGAAACAGTGGAGACCTAAGGTCGAAAGTAGATAGGTGAGTATGCATGGGAAAAAGAAAACCAGAAACAATGCATTGTGAAAGCAACCAAGTACGAAAAACAAACATAACGTGAATGCACCTGGGTCAGAAACTCAACATTTGACTCAGGTTCAGTTGAGACATCCAGCTTTTTGACAGCCACAGCTTTCCCATTATTCAGATTGGCATGGTACACCCTTCCATAAGATCCTTCACCAATTAATGCCTTTGACCCGAAATTGTCAGTTTTTTCTTTCAGCTCAGATAATGACAGCACTGGCACTTCAATAGGTGGTACTGCCTTTTGAACCTCGACTTTGATAGGAGCAGATGCCTTGTACCCTTTCTGATACCCTGAAAGAACATACAAGGGAAATGAGTAGACATTTCTGATCAAAACAGTGTCAATAACACCTATGGCTCATTCAAGGCCAAACTATAATCAAGAACACAAAACACATCACAGATTCATCCACCTCCCAACAACACATGGTGAGAATGTTAATAAATTTCCAATAATAAACCAGAATAAAAACCAACTGAGAGGCCTAAAATTTCCTATATTCTTTCCTCGATCTTCAGAAAACATGATTTCAACTAGAGACCCTTAAACTGATTCAAGAAAGCATCTCCATTTCCCAGGCTTGAACATGAGAGTTTTGTGTTTTCACAAATCTTCCATATCAAAAGAAGGGGACATCTTAGTTGCAAAATGAACACAGACAATTTGAGAAAAAAAGGCATCAAGCCCTGGAGTGCTGAGGTATGTCTAAGTGTAAGTTATATGAAATACGAGAATGGAAATAATAAAAAAAACGTCCCTAGGCAACAAGAATTTTTCTTTTCACTTCCAAGTATGACCAACACCTAAAAGCCCCTACTATTATTTATCTGCCCCACAATGACTACATATTTACATAACAGAAAAAGGAACGATCAGCCAAGTAGTGAAACATGATGGTTGTTATAAGAATGTAATCTACACAAGGAAGAAAAAACCAATGAAACAAAGAACGCAATCATTGGGTAAAGCTTGCATAACTAAGAGAAAAATTAATCACTAATCTAGAAAAGCATATAGTTTACAAGAAAACATTAGGCATAGAATCAGATTCAACCTGGCATACCATCACCATAGTTCCTTGGGCTCTTGAAAGTCTCATTCTCATAAGACGGGTAATTCTCTTCAACTAGGCATTTACAGCACAACCACTTACGCATCCTTGACAATATAGGTCGTACCAAACAAGTGCTTTTTGTTTGTACAGCAGACAAGGATGATGTCTAAGAAGCTGCAAAATTCAAGTTAAAAACACATACAAGTAAATTGATGAGAAAACAATCATATTTTATAACCTAAATATACTCTTAACAAGTACGCTACATTGATTGTGTATGGCACTCATAAAAAACTTCCGCCAAAATAATTAAATGCCTATCCTATATTTTTTAAATCTTGAAAGTAGACATCCAGCAGCACGTTCGAGACACCGCAGGTCAGTCGTTTTGGCACCAGTCTATTGCTTGCAAACGAGTATAACATTGCCCATAGACACCAATAAGAAAAGCAAAATGACAAAGATTTACCGTAATAAATCATTTTAAGAAGACCCTCTTTCGGTCATTATATAGTATTGCAACTCCAAGGCTCCATTTTCATGCTATTTAATCACAAGCAGAGAAGTTTAGGACCGCTAAATCAATTTGCCAACTAATGGGCTACTAAGAAAGTTACCCGAATCATTTTTTCTTCATTAAATCTTAGGACAAAGTACCATTCCGCATACATATACGCCAACCAACTTACTATAAAAGGCTTATAAATAAGCCATGACTAATAAAACAAAATGTCAATCTACAGAGGTTTTCCTTTGTGCCCATAATATCAAACCCTTCGACCTTATCAAATATCCTCACTGTCACAACTTCTAAAGCTCATACCCGCATATAAACACCTTTCCGCAGAAAGAAAAACACCGATGAAACGTATAAACAGAAACACACAAAAATTTCTAAAGGCAATAGTTATACTTATGAGAACAAGGGAAAATGTAACAAAGCATGATGCGACCACGAAGTGATCTGCTTTCTAACGTGGTGCATTTATCTGTATTTTCTTTTCCAAAAGAAAATGCTTCGAGATTAATAAAAACAAGAATCAAACAAAAAAAGAAATGAATATAAAAAAAATGTCAATTTAAATTCACAGACAAGCAAACAATGCATCCAAATCAAACTATATAGTGGCGGTTCCACGTCTAGTGTAGTTTATGAACATCAATAAATCTAACTTGGTGAGTTTAGGCCAAAGGAGGTGGCAAAGATGATTTTTTTTTCCCAGTGATAGTACTTGTTTGGATATTTTATCAAGAGGAGCCTCTTGTGCCCTGTATGTCAATCGAGGGGTTTAGTGTTAGCCGGTAGATGTATACTGGGAAGCAAGCTTTTCCACCTAAGCTTTTTAAACTCTTAGAATCTTATCTTTATTATTTTTCAAGCCAAGTGTATTTTATATGAAGGTGGGTTCTTTATAGCCTAGACTTTCGGATTTGAGAGTGTCATCTTTGTGGTTAGGCTTCGAGATTTAGCTACCCACGGAGCAAGTTCTCATGTGTTAAGTTTAACTTTACCTTTGGTATACCCCTAAAATTTAAAATGATTTTGGTTTATATCAAAGTTAATTTCCAAAAAAAAATTGCGTCTCAATTTATTTCCATCCCGTTGTAAGCAACAAATAAGAATATAAATTCAACCAATTATCAAAAAAAAAAAAAATCTGAATATATAAATAAACACAACACATAATGAGGATCTTATAATCAAACCCAAATCGGCAAACCCCCCAAAAAATTAAATTTCTCAAGAACTGTGTCCTAGTCAAATAAAAATAAAAATACCAATATATAGATACAAAAAACCCATCATATATCGAATACAAGAAGATGATCCGGCGAATTGATCTCATATAGCCCTAAAACAATATAAAAGAGATGTGTACATATATACATACAAATAGGTCAGAAATTACCTGAATTTGACCTCTAGGAGACGACCGGGAGAAGGAAGGAAGAAAGTCGAAACGGGAGAGAGAGGAGAGAGATTATTGAAAGAAAAAAATCTCTCTGGCTTATTCTCTCCTTTTGGCTACATATAGATGTTCTCTCTTTCTCTCTCTCTCTGGGAGAGAGAGATAAAGATGGGAGTCAAAAGGAATGAGAAGACTACGCGCTAAATCAACGGTTTGTGAAATTACATTTTAGCCCTATAGTTTTGCTTTCAAAATGTTCCTTTCTAATTAGGGATTCGGAAGAAAAATTATACTATTTAATTATTTCTTAAAATAAATAATATATTAATTAGAAGTATTTTATTTTAGTATATGTAACTATAATTATACATTGTTTTTAATATATGTATTTAACTTTAAGGCCTAGTCATATATGATTTGTTTAATTATTTACAATGTCATCTTTACTTGTACTTTTTATATTTTTATTAAAAGCATGTTTTCTATTTCCATTTTCGGTAACTTTTTCCCTTCTCATTTTTTAATTTGGAAAATTTATTTTAAGTTTGCGCTTTAAATAAAAAATTACCGCGGTTAATATTTAGCCAGCAAACTAATTATTTTTTTTGGGCAAATATAAAAAATACCCAAAAATGTCTTTTATCGATTTAGTTTCAAAATTTTGATTTTAATCAATTTTATCCCCGAGTTTCAATTATTTCATCAAATATGTCATTTTTTATCATTTTGTCATTCACTTTTAAAATAAACTATTGAGATTGTTATTTTTATTAATAGAAAATATATTAGACTAAAGGTTAAATTAAGTATGAAGTGCACATTATTAAATAAAATTTATAAATTTTCTATAAAATTTTAAATTATAAATAATAATTTGAATACCAGTTTTTTCACGATTAAGTAAATAAAATCAAAATACAATAAATTATAAATTTTTTTAGCAATACGAAATATATAAAAATTAACAAGATTTCCAAATTATAATTTTTATTGCATGATATACGCCTATATCTTTTTGCACTTTTCTTGTTAATGTTTAAATTTTCTAAAAAGATAATTAATTAAATAAAATCAGTATTTAATAGTTATCTTAATGCTAACCTCTCTATTCCATCGCAATGCTACCAATTTTAGGCATTATAGTAAGTCATTTAAATTTAAATTATATAAATAATTATTTTATTTTTTTACAAAATAATGATAATTTATTTTCAGTAATATATAGAGTAAATTAATTGGTTATTATCATTTTATAAAAATATTTTTATCAAAGTTATGCATCAATTAACAAAATATTACCCGAATTCCCGAATATTTTAATATTACCCGAATTCTTGAATTATCCGAATTTAAAAAAAAATAAAATCCGAATCTGAACCTGAATTTTGAGTAATTCAAGCCAGATATCCGAATTTTGGATCGGATACCCGAATTTTTGCTCTCCCCTACTTGCTTGAGTAAATGGCATATTTATATCCAAATATGAAAATCATAATATATTAACAACTATGCACATCTAAATTAATTAATATAACAAAAAAATATTACTATGCAAAAGAAATTACACAAGTGACGTATCAATTTCGTCTTGTTGTCTCTCACCATTCTAATTTATTTATTTAATGTTATGAATATGTCAAAATTTGAAAAGTTCATAAAAGTAAAATATGAGACGCAAAAATTACATAGTTTAGCATTAAGCTAATACAAGTTTAACTTTGACATAATTTATTAAACTAAAACTGGTGCGTGCTTTCATATATAAATACAACCAAAAAATATTACCATGCAAAAGGAACTACACAAGTGTCGTATCGATTTCGTCATGTTGTCTCTCACCATTCTAATTTATTTATTTAATGTTATGAACATGTTAAAATTTAAAAAGTTCAGACAAAAAAATTACATAGTTTAGCATCAAGCTAACAAAAGTTTAATTTTGACACAATTCATTAAACTAAAATTGGTGTGTGCTTTCATATTTATATAGAAAGAAAAAATTATAAAATGTTACAACATATAAAATAAAATTTAAAATTTAAACCAAACTTATTCTATTCACATATTTAATTTATCTCATTTTCTCTCTTTGTGTGCCTCTTCTTCTTCTCTACCCGTAACATATTTATGCTAACAACATGAAGTTATAATTGTGGGTAATTCTTGCATCAATGGATAATATTTTTATTTAATTACTGTATTTTTATACTTGTATCAATTACTATACTTGTTAATAATTCAAAAGGGGATTGCACAAGTGTTATTTTTGGTATATCTCACGAGACAATGGGGCCAATTTGGTAAACTGATAAATTTAAATGGAAAGCGAATAAAATGGGAACGACATAAAAAGTAAACTCAAATAATAGCGGTAAGAAAAGTGAACAAATAATTAAATAATCAGAGAGAGAGAGAGAGAGGGAGAGAGAGACGACGGCGACTGAACTGATAGTCAATTGAAACCCTAGGTCTGCTTATCTCTCCATCTTTCCCCTGTTTTTGTTTTGGAATTTTTTATGATTTAAATTTTATTTTAGTATAGTCTTTTAATCTATGCATCGCTAGGTTCAGAATTATTATAGGAACTTCCCTGTCCTTTGTTTCGATTACTAGATTTTGTTTTCTTGCATAAGAAAAATTGTCACCACTTATGTTATGCTCACTTTTTTTCAGTTTATTTTTGTGACGGTGCAAATGATTAGAGCATTCACACCAGCCTTTCTATGGCACATTTCCCTTTCTCAAATAGAAAGGGAAAGGAGAAAAAGGGAATAAATTATGTAAATTTAGTCGTTATATTTTCCAAAAAATTTTTAGAAATGCAAGAGTAACTTTCCCAAATGAGAAGGTTATTATTCACCCTTTCTCTATTAAAAAAATATTTTTTCTCGTCAATATATAAACAAACACCGACATATTCAAATTTTTTATTTTTATTTTTTATATTTATATATTATCAAATTAATTGTGTAGAAAGTTAATTTTAGAAAGGTTAAAAATGATCAATTCTATTTTGTAAGAGAAATGTGTTTCTAGAAAGTGAGATTTAGAAATTTAATGAGAAAGGCTGGTGTGAATGCTCCTAATCATCTTAATTAGAAGTCCTGAGCTGGGTTGTTTGATATTGAAATTACAATCATCGAATCAAAGCTCTTAGCTTTATACGCATTATTTTTGCATAGTCTTGGATTATTTCTATGACTCATTTAGGGACGGAGCTATGTAGTTTTAGCCCCGTATAATTGAGGTTTACCCCCTTTGTAATTTTCTATGATGTTTTGAGCATTCGCACCAATCTTTCTCGTTTAATTTCTACATTTACCTTTCTAGAAACTTATTTATCGTACAAAATAGAAATGGGTTGCACCAGTCTTTCTAAAAAATCATTTCCATACAATTAAAATATTAATATATAAAATTAATAAATTCTAAAAAAATATTTTCTTAATATATTGGTTTATTTTATTTTGGTGGAAAAAAAATTAATTGAGAAATGTTGAATGGTATTCAGAAAGTTACTGTAGCATTTACAGAAAATGTTTTGGGAATAGAAAGACTGATGTGGGAGATTTCTCCCCTCAATTTCTCATTTGAGACCCTCTTTAAAGACTGGTGTGAATGCTCTAAGTGGTTTTCTGTTATGACTTTTATTTCATTTGTTGAGTGGTATTCATGTATTGATACATCAATACCACTTTTTGGTTGTAGCATTTTCCTAAGTTAAGAGGATTAATGTAGCTAAGCTCTATTTTTTATGGGATTGGATAGTATTAGATACACAAGTGGGACGGTTCCCTTGAATTTAGTTTACTATAAGGGGTTATTTAGTAGCACTAGTGTGAGTGTCTTGGGTGCTTGGAAATTTGTTTTCGTTAAAATAAAAAATGCTTGAGATGAAATTTGTGTTGAGAACCATGAAGAATGAGGTGGCAAAACGGGGTAGCAATTGGAGTATGATTGGTTTTATATGTACATAGTGCTATTTATTTTGATTGAGCTTGTTTCATGATACAAATGACATCGAAACAGAGATACGAAGACCAATAAGGGAAACTACTAAAAACCACAATCGAAAATCTCAAGTTTGAAAAAGAAAGAGAGAACCAAAGTCAAAACTAAACCCCTCATGAGTTGGCATTTAACCTAGAGAGAGCAGCTCTCCCTTGTCTCTAACCTTCCCTTTTCCCAAATATTAAACAATTAGTTACTTAGCCATATATGCCCACCTCAAGCCCCACACCCTGGCCAACCTCACCGACACACTGGTCATCTCCGGCCACTCCTGCCGCCGGAGCTCTTGCCAACTCTAGCCACCATTCCCACCCCTATTCCGGCCACTACATGCACTACCTCGGCCAACCTTTCCTCCCCACCTCCGGTCACCACCCCGGAAACCAACCGGCTACCAGTTCAAAGCCCTCTACTAAGTAGTTTTGGGAAGATTACACAATTTGAGGAAATCCAAGCTAGAAAACATTATGAAGCTTGCAAGCAAGAGCTTTTCAAAGCTAAGCTTGCATGGAAAAGGAGGGTTGATAAGGTTGAAGATGATGAGGACTTCTTGGAAGATAGTAAAGAAGATATGGAAGAAGGAGATGTTGAAGATGAAGATTGTTTGAACATTCTCAATGAGGTTGAGAATGTTACTTTTAGGCAACAAATGAATGATGCTCTTGCTAGTATGAGAGAAGAACAAGAAGAGATCAATTGTGTGGATGCTATTCTTGGCCAAGTTGAAAGAGGGAAAGCTATGGAGTCTTTCATGGGAAAGGATTATAAGGAGGATGTAGGAAATGGAAGGGGGTCTTCTTTGGCCGGAATTAGAGCTCCGGCAAGGGAACCGGCACCTCCGGCAGCGGCTCCGGCAGGGGATCCGGCCACTTTCGGGCAAGGCGACAATGCTAGGTCCGACCAAGAGTTCTTAGAGGGAAACAATTATTTGAACACAATGTCAAAGGTCACTTCACCCTTTCACAAGTCAAGTCCTCTCATCACTTCAACCTTGACCTTTGCTACCCCTTTTCCGCCCAAAAACCTTACCACTCTCACAATTCAAACCAAAGTCAAATGTTGATTTCCCCCCAAGTGTTAAAAGTCATTGGTTTTCTTCCCAATGATCTTTTGGTTCTTAACAAATGCTCAACTTCTAATCCTATCTCAACTAAAGAGCCTCATCCTAAGAATGCTATTGGTCAACAGCTATGCGAGTCAACCTTGGAGGTTGACCGAAGCAAAGGCTCCCCTAAATCCGGCCAACATGACCCTCTCCCGTCCGGACTTAATCTAGGAAAAAACCCTACTCCATCCGGCCCCATTACCTCCTCGTCTAGGCCGTTGAATGTCTCTTGATCTAGCCCCTTCAAAACCTCCAAAGGTTGGACCTTAGTTTTGTAAGTCCCGCTTACAATGACAACGGCATGTTAGCTCTTCAAGCGGGCACTTTTAAAGAAAAGGGAAATTTTTCGGAAGAACACTTTGGTAGGCTACTCAATCACGAGAAGACTTCCTTTCAAGATTTTACAATAGCGAGTTATGGTTCTTTGGGTGAAATTTGGCCTT